>NW_020869527.1:1622786-1625286 GCF_003789085.1 Penaeus vannamei | reverse complement strand
AGAGAGAGAGAGAGAGAGAGAGAGAGAGAGAGAGAGAGAGAGAGAGAGAGAAGAGAGAGAGAAGAGAGAGAGGAGAGAGAAAGAAGACACGAGAGAGAGACAGCGAGACATCGAAAGACCCCCCCAGAGAGAAAGAGAGAGAAAAAAAAAGAGGGAGCGATACTTATTATACCCCGACGCAGAGAAAGACAAAAGACAACGCAAAACCGCCCCGTTGCAACGCTGGCAACATGCTTCAAAAAACAGCGTGCAAAACGACAAAAGAACCGCCACGACATTTTCCCTCGCGACACCTGAGAGGCGAGGAGGACGCGGTGTTCTCAGCCCTCGCCTGTCGTCCCTCTGGCCAAGATCAGGAAGAGTAGATATACATACTTTTAAAGATTTCTTTTCACTTAACTTCATAAACGCACTGATTTATCTATCAATTTGTTTTCCAAAGATTGTTATTTTTCTAGTCTCTGAGAGCGAATATCTCTTTTCACTTGATCTCATAAGCGTAATGATTTATCTATCTATTTGTTTTCCAAAGATTGTTATTTTTTTAGTCTCTGAGAGCGACTGGCTGTTTTATTCTGATAGTCTCGTTTAAGACTGAATGTTTAAATTACATTTCACAAGCCTGTCTGTTTGTTTGACCGGTTGTCAATCTTTTGTTCTCTTTCCCCGCCCCTTCTCTTTCTCTCTCTCGTTCTCTTTCTGTCTATTTATGTCTGTTTGTTTGTCTGTCTCCCTATCTCTCCTCTGTCTATCTATCTATCTATCTGTCTGGTCTATCTAATCTGTTGTCTGTCTACCTCCTCCTCCCTCCCTCCCTCTCTCTCTCTCTCTCTCTCTCTCTCTCTCTCTCTCTCTCTCTCTCTCTCTCTCTCTCTCTCTCTCTCTCTCTCTCTCTCTCCTCTCTCTCTCTCTCTCTCTCTCTCTCTCTCTCTCTCTCTCTCTCTCTCTCTCTCTCTCTCTCTCTCTCTCTCATACTCTCTTCTCTCTCTCTCTCTCTCTCTCTCTCATTGGCTCTCTTTGTCTCTGTCTTTCCCTATCATAGATAATTGCAGAACTTCTGAAAGGGAACTCTATCACGGCATATCAAATTAACTCGTAAATATTTTAGTTGCTTCTGAAGGAATCAATGTTGGTTCCCTTTTACTTTTTATCCCCCGCATATTTACACACATACAGACACACATGCGAACAGGTACACACACACACACATGCGAACAGGTACACACACACCACACATGCGAAAGGTACACAACACACATGCGAACAGGTACACACCACACAATGCGAACAGGTACACACACACACATGCGAACAGGTACACACACACACATGGCGACAGGTACACACACACACAACCGCACACACACAGAAGACCGTATAATCATAGAGTTGAATAAAACATAATTAACTGGGATATTTCTTCACATTTACGAGTCCACGAGAGAGGACGGAGTTGATTCTCATCCGTTTTATTGGGGGAGGAATGCCCACGTTAACAGCCCCCAGAGTACGTGGGATCCTGGAGATTAGCGTGAGGGGGAGGGGGGAGGGAGGGGAGAGGGGATAGAGGTAGAAGGGAGACAAAGGGAGCAAAAGGATAGAGGACGGGTGGGGGGAGGGGAGGGGAGGTAGGCAAAAGGATAGAGGATACGGGAGGGAGCAAAAGGATAGAGGTAGAGGTGGGGGAAAGGGAGGGGAAGGGTAGAGGTAGAGAGGGGCGGCAAGGAGCAAAAGGATAGAGGGGGAGGGGGTGGGGGGAGGGGGAGAGGATAGAGGTTAAGGGAGAGGGAAGGGATAGAGGTAGAGGAGGGGGGAAGGGAGGGGAGAGGGGATAGAGGTAGCAGGGGAGGCAAAGGAGCAAAAGGATAGAGGGGAGGGGTGGGGGGAAAGGGAGGGGGAGAGGGGATAGAGTAGAGGGGGGGGGTCAAAGGGCAAAGGGGCAGGGATACAGGTAGAGGGGGGAGGCAAGGGGGGGAGAGGGATAGAGGTAGGGTGGGGAGGGAGGGGATAGAGATAGAAGGGGGGAGGGAGGGAGAGGGGAAGGGATAGAGGTGAGAAGGGAGGGGAGGGCAAAAGGATAGAGGCGTGAGAGGAAGCAAAGGGTCAATTAGAGGGGAGAATGGGTTAGAGTCCAAAGGAGCAAACAAAGGATAATAAGAGAAGAGAGGAAAAGAGTATAGGTAGAGGTCTAGATCAAGTTAGAGGGGAGAAAGGGGTTAGAGTCAGAAGGCGCAAACAGATAAAGAGAAGAGAGGAAAAGAGTAAAGGTTCTGATGAGAAAGGGTTAAGGGCGAGGGACGGCATGGCCCCGCTGTCCATAAGGCTCCTCAGCGCGTCCTGCGAGATGGGACGACCGCCCTTATTGTCCTTGCGAGCCTTCCTTTACGCGAGACATCCTCTTCATGGCCGGGGCTTCGGAAGAGGAAGGAAATGAGGAGAGAAAATGAGGAGAGAAAATGAGGAATTCAAAGACGAGGAAGAGCAAGGCGGGTTATCCGAT
>NW_020869527.1:1615286-1620286 GCF_003789085.1 Penaeus vannamei | reverse complement strand
CTCTTCATAAGCACCAGTAAGCAAGCTCCTCCACGAGCCTTACCAACTGCTTAAGCAAAGTAAACAAGAGACTCTGAAGAAAAATGTCAGTCTTTCAACAAACTGGGAATCATACTTTATCGTCGACTTTGGTCTTTCTTCACGCAACCTCAGCTGCCGTTAAGGTTCTCTTTCTCTCTCTGTCTCTGTCTCTCTTTCTATCTGTCTATCGATCTCGGTCTCTTTCTCTCTCTCTATCTATCTATCTATATCGGTCTCTCGGTCTCTGTCTCTCTCTCTCTATCTATCCATCTCGGTCTCTCGGTCTCTCTCTATCTATTATCTATTCATCCATCTCTCTGTCTCTGTTTCTGTCTGTCTCTGTCTCTTCCCTCTCTCTCTCTCTCTCTCTCTCTCTCTCTCTCTCTCTCTCCTCCTCTCCTCTCCTCCCTTCTCTCCTCCTCTCCCTCCCTCCCTCCCTCCCTCTCTCTTCCTCCCTCTCCCTCCCCCTCCCCTCCCCTCTCTCTCTCTCCTCCCCTCTCTCTTCCTTCCCCCTTCCACCAAGAGGGGAGGGAACCGAGAGTGAGGGGCGGGGCTGAAAGCTAGGAAGAAAGTTCTCATCTGCAATAATTTACAATCCCATGACAAACCTTTCCCCTTGACGCTCACCTCGGGAAAGGGGGAGACTCCGCTGTTTTTTGGGGGAAATTCTCGTTTTCTATAAAGGCTTCGAAAAGGGGGGTGGGGTGGGGGTAGGGGGGGGTAGGGGGGGGTGGGAAAGGAGAGGGGTGGGAGGGGGGGGATTG
This sequence comes from Penaeus vannamei, assembly GCF_003789085.1. NCBI lineage: Eukaryota > Metazoa > Arthropoda > Malacostraca > Decapoda > Penaeidae > Penaeus > Penaeus vannamei. The sequence continues at coordinate 1,619,501 of NW_020869527.1, read as the reverse complement.
GGGAATTGGTTATCGATTCTCTTGTTCTTCTTCTCCTTCGTTTCTTTGGCTTTGCGAGGATTATTAATGGTTTGTGCGGATTTTTTATTTTTATTTGGTTTATTATGCGCTTATCGTTTCATTTCTTTATTTATTGTTGTTGTTATTTTTATTAATGATTATTATTTTTGTTATTATTATTATTTTCATTAATTCTTAATATTTCTTAATTATTATCATTAATGTTATTACATTATATTATTATTATTATCATATTATTATCATTCATTGTCATTATTATTACAATGAATGGATGATTATCATTACTTTAATTATCTTATCATCATTATTATATTCCATTATTATCCTCATTTTTACTATTATTATTATCATTATCATTATTATTATCAGCATCATCATTAATATCATTATTATCATTATCATTATTGTTATTATCATTTTCATCATCATAATTCTTATCATTATCGTCATCATCATCATAATTTATATCAATATTAATCAATTTATAATTATCATCATTATCATTATTATCATTATCATATTTATCATTACTATTGTTATCATCATCATTACTACTTTTAAAAATATTCATTCTTCTTCTTTTACATCTGTTTATCTCTTCTTCCTTTATCAGTCATTTCGTTATCGTCATTAAGAATAATTATCATTATCATTATAATTATCATTATCATTATATATATCCATACATCACTTATGCTATCAATACATCAAATCATAATTATCATTATCATTATTACTAATATTATCATCAATGCTAACGCTATCAATTATCGAATTCACCCGAAAGCAGTTCACCGAACAGATTCCCCCTCCTTCCCCCCCTACCCCCACGCCCCCCACCCCCACCGCCAGGAACTCCAGGCAGGATCACACCCCACCCCTCTGGCACCCCTCGCCACGACCCAGAGACGCCCACCCGCCCGCCCGCGCCAATTGCATAACCACCGATAGCTTCCTTCGCCGCCCTCCTTGTGTTGCAGACGGAGGACAAGGAGGACTGTCGATAATTTAGCGTAGTTGGAACGGAGCGCTGCCAGAGCATGTGGTGTTTCTTCCCGGTTGTGGCGACACCCACCTGCTGTTGGTGTGGAAAAAAGGGAATCGTTGTTGCTAAAATGTTTTTTTTAAAGGTGAAAATTATACGCACGCAAACATTGCCACACACAGACACGCACGCAAGCATTCAGACACTCTCATACACACTCAAACTTACACACATTAACTCAGATTTACACACACACTCAAACTTACACACATTAACTCAAATTTACACACACACACTCACTCAAACTTACACACACATACATTCACACACACACACACACAAAACACACTTACACTCACACACACGCAAACAACACACACTCACACTTACACACACATAGAACAAACACTCACACACTCTCTCCGAACGTGAGAGCTGCTGACCTGAGCAGCCGCACGTGAGGCTTGCGCCGGGCTACCTCAACCCCCCCCCCCTACTCCTCCCTTCACTTCTCTAGCAAGGTCACGGAACTATGACCATGAAGCCTTACGCGAGCTACCTGCCTTAGAAGAGAGAGAGAGAGAGAGAGAGAGAGAGAGAGAGAGAGAGAGAGAGAGAGAGAGAGAGAGAGAGAGAGAGAGAGAGAGAGAGAGAGAGAGAGAAGGGGGCAAGTGAGGAGAGAGCAAGTGAATGAAGAGAAGAAAGAGAGAAGAGAGAGAGAGAGAGAGAGAGAGAGAGAGAGAGAGAGAGAGAGAGAGAGAGAGAGAGAGGAGAGAGAGAGAGAGAAGGGGGGAGCAAGTGATGAGAGAGAAGAGAAAGTGAGAAGGAGAGAAAGAGAGAAAGAGAGAGAAGAGAGAGAGAGAGAGCAGTGAATGAGAGAGAGAGAAGTGAATGAAGAAGAGAAAGAGAGAAGAGAGAGAGAGAGAGAGAGAGAGAGAGAGAGAGAGAGAGAGAGGAAGAGAGAGAGAGAGAGAGAGAGAGAGAGAGAGAGAGAGAGAGAGAAGAGAGAAGCAAATAAGACGACAGTCCAACAAGGAAAACTAACCCCCAAAAACCAGCGAAATGAAAAATGCAACACACACCGCCAGCAAAACCTATCGCCATTTACCCCCCCTTCTCCTTTCTCTCCCCACGATTTTTTTTTATCCAATCTCCTCTTCATCCCTCCCCCCACCCACCCCACCCCCCAACTCTCGGCGCATTTCCCGGCGTGATCTACCAGCCACCATGAGCCTCTTCGACCCCTTTGTTGTAGCATAGAGGAATTTCCGCGTATAGAATCGCGAGCATTTCCTCACCGGCCGGGGAATCGAGGTGGGAAATGCCTCAATATTTACGATCTGCAAACTCTTCCGGGGGAGAGTTGCCTGTCGGGAGTTGACAGATCGCCATATTGACCCGCAGATCATCGGTTCTGGCGGGGAGTAATTGCGGATTCCGTTAGGACACATCCGCTGTGGTTAGGACAAAGAAATAGAGGATAACGCGGAGATAAAAATGATATCCGAATAGTGGCGAATACCATTAGCGAAAAAAAAGACGTATTCACGAGTTTGAACATGGCCGGCTTAATCTACTAATATTTTATGCATTCAGTAATGATCATACAACCTTTCTTTCTTGTTGGTATTATACACGAGCAGTCGTTAAGTACAGCCTTTTGCATGACTTTGGGTGCTGATATTAGCATCAATCTATTCTCGCTTGTTTAGTATGCATATGTTCTATATAACTATAACTAATGACCTCATACAAGGAATGAAAGACTGCGCTGTGTGACGCTAGTGCAAACACTCGTAAAAAGGGGAAGGAAGGATGAAATACTCACTCTGGCACATTTGCGCACACGCACGTTCACGCACACGGGAACACGCACCTAGACGCACGTACACTCACAGATACACACATACACACATGCACACACATTACACATACACACACGCATGCACACAGACACACACATTGCACATACAATCACACATACACAGACACAAATATTCACATTACACATTACACAATCACACATACAAACACACAAATCACACACACACACAATCACACGCACTTCCCTACACCTACACACATACTCACATATCCCAAATGACACCCTTTCCCCCTCTCCCTTTCCTACCCCTCCCCTCCCCCTCCCTCCTGTGTACACGAAAGCGACACACGTTCACGCTCGCACTACATATCCAGCATTTCCTAAGACAGCTCACCCACCCGCGTGGAATGCTTGCCTCAGGGAATGTACAGACCGACAGAGTGCGGAATCGGGGAGCCAGAGGGGGGTGGAGGGGTGGGTGAGGGGCGGGGGGGTGAGGGTGAGAGGAGAAGTGAGAGGAGAGGGAGGGGGGGAGGGAGAGGGAGAGAGGGAGAGGGTGAGAGGAGGGGAGGCGGAGAGAGGAGAAGAGGGAAGAGGAGAAGGAGGAGGGGAGGGGTGAGAGGAGAGAGGGGAGGGGTGAGAGGAAGGAGGGGAGGGAACCGAGAAAGAGGAAGAGGAGGGAGCGGAGGGGTGAGAGAAGAGGAAGGAAGGGTGAGAGGGGAGAGGGGTGACGTAAGGCAGGTGTGGCGGATAGGGAGGAGAAAAGGGGAGTGAGAGGAGAAAAGAGGGGGGAGGGGGGGCGAGGGGGGNCATCCTCCCTATCCCTCCCTCTCTACTCCCTACTCCCTCCCCCCAACCCTCCCCTCCCCTCTCTATCCATCCCCCTTCCATCCCCCTACCCTATCCCTCCCTCTCTCTCCCTATCCCTCCCAATCCCTCCCTCTCTCTCCCTCCCCTCTCTCTCTCTCTCTCTTCCCCCTCCAGTCCCCCCCAGCTACAGCATGGCCTGCACCTTCGCCTACAGGATCTACGACAAAGTCCAGCTGAGTTACGAGGAGGCGGAGAAGCAGTGCCAGAGGGACCGAGCCAGACTGATCGCCATTAAGGTAAAAAAAGGAGAAAAAAAGGGGGTTTGATTATTAAGGCGGTGGTGATGGTGGTGGAGATGCGGGAGGTATAGCGGTGGGTGTTTTGTGTCTCTTTATTTTTTCGTTTTTTTTTGTGTGTTTGTTTGTCTTTGTCTCTGTCTGTTTGTTTGTTTGTTTCTGTCTCGCTGTCTGGTCTCTCTGTCTCTCTGTCTCTGTCTCTCTCTCTCTCTCTCTCTCACTCCCTCTCTCTCTCTCTCTCTCTCTCTCTCTCTCTCTCTCTCTCTCTCTCTCTCTCC
>NW_020869527.1:1594455-1602686 GCF_003789085.1 Penaeus vannamei | reverse complement strand
GACGACGAGAGGAGAGAGAGAGGAGAGGAGGAGAGATGAGAGACGAGAGGAGACGGAGAGAACGCCGAGAAGAGAGAGAGAACAGAGAGAAGAGGAAAAGAAGGAAAGATAAGACGAGATGAGAGGAGAGAGAGAGAAAGAGAGAAGAGAGCAGACAAAAACAGACAGAGAGAAAAGAAAAGAGAGGTAGAGAGGGAGAGAGAGAGAGGAAGAGAGGAGACGAGACAAAGAGACGAGAGGAGATTGAGAGAGAGACGCAGAGAGAGAAATCAGAAGAAAGAAAGAAAGAGAAAAAAAGAAAGAAAAAAGAAAAACAAACAGAACAAGACAAAGAACAAGACGGCAAAAATAAAAGGAGGACGCGAGAAAGAGAAAAGGAAAGAGGAGAAGGAGAGAACAGGGAGAGAGGAGAGAGAGAGAGGAGAGAGAGAGAGGAGAGAGCCGAGAGAGACGAGAGAGACGAGAGAGAGAGAGAGACGAGAGAGAAAGAGAAAGAAAAGAAAGAAAGAGAGATGAGAGAGAGAGAAGAGGAGAGACGACAAACAGGACAGAGCGAGAGAGAAGAAAGAAAGAGAGAGAGAGATGAGAGAGAGAGAGAGAGAGACGCACGAGGAGAGAGAGGAGAGAGAGAGAGAGAGAGGGAGAGAGAGAGAGAGAGAGAGAGCATGTTACTTGTGGCGAGTATGACCATTAAGCTCTTTGAGAAATTGATTTTCTTTCAATTTACCGAGAGTTGACATGATCCCACTTCAGAAGAAATCCAGCTGCACATGTTACCATCACTATGGTTTTATATATATATCTTACACACACGGATTAACATACACACGGCGCGATCCCTCGTTACACACACACACACACACGCTACACATACAAACACACACAACACACACACACACACACACATATATTATATATATTTATATATATATATATATATATATATATATATATAATATATACATATACACACACGCCTATAAATGCACACACGTAAACACAGCTTCCCTTTTTAACTCCAACTCCGAGACAGTCTAATCTCATCTTCCCGAAACCTCGTTATCTTTACTTAAGGAGTTAACGTCTCTTTGAACTCAAACAATTTTGTAACTCGGCCGGCGATTTAAAATCATCTGCTCAGAAACTTCTCGAACGAGGAAACTTGGAACGAGGCAATCCATGATGTGTGTGTGTGGGGGGGAGGGGAGAGGGGTTGGGGGGGGTGGGGAGGGAGGGAGGGGGGGTGCGTGTGTTTGGGAGGGGAGGGTGCGTTGTGGGGTGGTGTGTGTAATTGCGTGCATGTGTGTGTGGGGTGTGTGTGGGGGGGGGGGTGGTGTATGTTGTGTGTTGGGAGGGAGGTGGTGTGGTGTGTGTGTGTGTGGGGTGTGTGGTGTGCGTGTTGTGTGTGTGTGTGTGTGGTGTGTGTGTGTTTGTGTGTGTGCGTGCATGTGCGTGCATGTGCGTGCGTGCCAGCGTGTACGTGTGTTGTGCGCGTGCGCGCGTGCTTGTGTAAGCTATTGTATTAAACAACACAGCTACCGAATCATATGAATCACCATTTGCTTTCACTGCATTGTTTACCAAATCAAATATGCTGACTTTTTATTATGTCTCTAATGAAGTAAACAATAAAACAAAACCTCCTTTTCTCTAGAATAGAATTAAACCTTATTTTCAGCGTCAAGACTTCAGAGAGGTGAGCCATCCAGCTGATCATATGATAATCTGGAATAACTGTGATACTGTGATACTCCCCCATCCAATTTCTTAATGAATGGTACAATTTACTCACATCTCTCATTCCGCCGATGAGTAAGTGAATGAAACACACCTACATCTATATTAAATAACTCATTATAAAGATCGAGCACCTTGGAATTATCCGTTTTAATAAAAAAAAGTAATAATATTCTCGACATGTGAGATCAGACATTTCTCTCATCCTCGTTATTACAGAGTAGTTATTAAGGATATTAAAAAAAAAAAAAAAATAAGGGAGGATTTGTTTAAAATAGGGGAGGAAATGGAGTGACTTTTTTTTTTTCTTTTTTTTTTTTTGGAAAAGGGGGAGGAGGAACTGGGAAAATAATTTACACTTGGATGGGTCCGCGTATAAATGTTTGGTTCTGAACGAAATGGTGGTCTTGGGATTTCTTCCTAGCGGTCAACATGGTCGAAAATCCATTGGAAAACCATTGGAAATTCGCTGTCTCGATGATATACTTGGGAATTTTCTTTTCTTTACATTTAATTACACTTGGATAAACTATCTTTATATTAGGATTTGCTCCCAATGTTAACAAATTGAAAAAAAAACATAATGAAAACAATTATTATCTTATCAATCGTCAGCTGAATAAAATATTTGCTCTATAATTTGTTCCCATTATTGGCAATGTGAAAAAGTATAATGATGAAAATATTTATTAGTTTATCAGTCCTCAGCTGAACAAACTATAATTTGCTCTCATTATGTTGAGAAGGAGAGAAAATTGCATCACGATCACACGTGCACATGTGTAGATGTGACTGTTTGTGTGTGTGTAGGTGTTTGTGTATGTTTGTGTGTTTGTGTTGTGTAGGTTACTTGTGTAGGTACTTGTGTGTAGTAGCTTGTGTAGTGTTGTTTGTTTGGTGTTCGTGGGTGTCTTGTGTGTAGGTACTTGTGTGTAGATGTTTGTGTGTGTAGGTGTTTGTGTATGTTTGGGTGTTCGTGTGTGGGGTTTGGTGTGTGTAGGTACTTGTGTGTAGGTACTTGTGTGTAGATGTTTGTGTGTGTAGGTGTTTGTGTATGTTTGTTCGGTTTGTGTAGGGTATTTGTGTGTTTGTGTGTATGATGTTTGGGTGTAGTGCTTGTGTTGTTTGGTGTTCCGTGTGGCTGTACACTGCTGCGTAAGGACTTGGTGTGTAGATGTTTGTGTCTGTTTGTCATGTTTTGTGGTATATGTGTGTGCTGTTAGGGTGTTTGTGTGTGTATTACGGTCACTTGTGTGTAGAGTCTGTGTGTGTAAGGTCACTTTGTTGTAGGTCTGTGTGCCTGTATTTGTTTGTTGTTACGTGTTGGTAGGTGTCTTGTGGTATACTTGTGTGTAGGTTTTGTGTATAGATGTTTGTGTGTGTAGTAGCTTGTGTATGTTTGGTGTTCGTGTTGTGTGTGTCTTCTGTAGGTACTTTGCCGGTAGATGTTTTGGTTGTGTTGTAGGTGTTTGTGTTGTACGGTGTGTGGTAGCGTGTTTGGTTTGTAGTAGGTACTGTGTGTAGGTGTTTGTGTATAATGTTTGTATACTGTGTGTAGGTGTTTGTGTATGTTTGGTACCTGTTCGTTGTCGTGTGTAGTACTTGTTGTTAGGTGTTTGTGTATAAGATGTTTGGTGTGTATGTATGCTTTGTCTATGTTTGGGTGTTGTGTGTTGCTAGGTACTTGTGTGTTAGCGGGTACTTGTGTGTAGATGTTTTGTACGTGTTTGGTAGGTGTTTTGTTATTGGTTTTGAGGTTCGTGGTGGTTGTAGGTAACTTGTAGTACTTTTTGTAATCCGGAGATTTTGTGTGTGTAGGTTTTGCAGTTGTGTTTGGGTCGTGCCTGTGTAGGTACTTGTATGTAGGACTTGTGGTATGTTGGGTGTGTACGGTGTTGTGTATTTTCGCGGTGTCGTGTCGTGTGTAGGTACTTGTTACTGGTAGATGTTTGTTTGTAGTGTGTGTTGTGTGTTGGGTCTTCGTCGTGGCGGTGTGTATACTTGTGTGTAGGTACTTTGGATACGATGTTTGTTGTGCTGTAGGTGTTGTCGTGTTGTAGGTGTTTGTTGTGTGTAGACTTTGTGTAGGTGTTGGTTTGATGTTTGTGTGTGTAGTGTTGTGTGATTTGGTGTTTGTGTGTGATTGTAGGTACTTGTGTGTATGTCTTGTTATTGTGAATGTGTTTGTTTTAGGTGTGTGGTAGTTGTGGTATGTTGTGTTTGGGTGTGTAAGGTACTTGTGTGTAGGTGTTTCTCAGCTACTTAGTGGTTGAGTGTGCTGATGTAGCGTGTTATGTTGTTGTTGGTGTTTGTGTGTTGTAGTACTTGTTGTACGGTACTTGTTGTTGTAGATGTTTGTGTGTGTAGGTGTTGTGCTAATTGTTTGGTGTTCGCTGTGTGTTGTAGTTGTACTATGTATGTAGGGTCTACTTGTGTGTGTAGGATGTTTGCACTGTGTGTAAGGTGTTTGTGTGGTCTGTGGGTTGTTCGTGATCTGCTTGTAGGTACTTGTGATGTAGGGTACTTGTTGTAGCATGTTGTCGTGTGTATTGTTTGTGTGCTGTAGTGTTTGGTGTTAGTGTTTGCGGTGTGTAGGTACTTGTGCTGTAGGGTGTTTGTGTATCGATGTTGTGTGTGTAGGTTACATGTTTGATCATGTTGCGTGTTCTGTGTGTGCTTGGAGGTACTTGTGATGTATCGTGTGTGGTTGTAAGTTAATACTGTCGTTAGTGTAGGTGCTGGTTAGGTTCTGTTCTGTGAATGTTCTGGGTGTGTTCACTGTGTGATAAGTACTCGGGGATAAGATGTGTGTGTAACGGTGTTTGTGTATATGCTATTGGGTGTATGTCATGTGTACATTACTTGTGTGTGTGTTTGTGTTTAGTAGGATTATGGAGGTATTGTTGATATAAACCTGAGTTTAATAAAATGCGAGAAAGTTAGAATAGATAATGCAGTCAAACTTAAATAAATAATAATAAACAATAAACAACTAAATTAGCAAATGAAATGAAATGGTCTGATTACAGCCCAGACAATCATCTAGAAGTGAACTGAGTGTCTATCAACATATCAAATACTATCTGTTTCGCTGCTTAACCTCTTCTAAATATCTAAACAATAATGATCGATTAAAACATTAACTCGCCTACACCACCCCAACGCTGGAATTGCTTATTATCCCATATTATCAAACACCCAAAACAAACACCTTAACACATGATAATACACAACACCACACATAAATGCAAGACTAACTCATGACAGACCCGGGCAAACGCCACACGTTTAACACCACCACAGCCACAGGACCGACACACACACACACATGCACATTCACCACACATATTTACCGCACACACACCACACACGCATGCCATTCACCACACATGATAATTTAACGCAAACACACACGACAACATGCACTTCACACACACATATTTACCGCAAAAACACCACACCACACACTATGCACATTCACACACACATATTTACGCACACACACACACAAATTCACATACAAATACGTCCACCTAAAAGGCATCTGCTAAATCCATCGAGAATTGCAGCCCCCACACTCACCTACACACAACGCACACGCACACACACATAAAACAACATAACAATACAACAACACTCTCCCCTCTCCAACTACGCAGAAAAACACACAAACTGATAACCCCCGTTCGTTCCTCACACACACACACACACACACACGATTCACTCACAACCCCGCCCTCACACCCCACAACCCTCCCATACCCCCTCACCCCCCCTAACCCCCCTATACCAACCTCCTCCCTCTCCCTTCCTCATGTCCCTCACCCCATAATCGAGCCATAAGCCACGCGTTGGTGCCAGTCATGAGGTAGATCTGAGAGCCAGGCGCCGCCGTGAGGGACGAGGGGGGCGGCACGCACTTCAGGAGACCACAACGACCCGTCCCAGACGACCCCACTAGCGGCGAGAGGGTGTGGGTCGTGGCGGCGTCGTCGTCGGAGGTGGCGTTCCTGCTGCTGTTGTAGAGGTCGTACTGTGGGAGGCGGGGTTGCAGTGAGGAAGTCGGAATGGGGTTTTGGGTCTCTTTTTTTTTGTCCCCTTTTTATCTGTCTCTGTCTCTCTCTCTCTCTCTCTCCTCTCTCTCTCTCTCTCTCTCTCTCTCTCTCTCTGCTCTCTCTCTCTCTCTCTCTCTCTCTCTCTCTCTCTCTCTATATATATATATATATATATTATACATTACATGCATATACAATATATTATATATATATATAATATATATATATTATATATATATATATATATATATTATATAGAGAGAGAGAGACATGGAGAGAGAGAGAGATAAGATATATATATATATATAATATAATATACTATATATATACTATATATATATATATATAGATAGCTAGGAAGAGAGAGAGAGAGAGAGAGAGAGATAGAGCAGAGAGAGAGAGAGATAAAAGATAGACAGATAGATAGATAGAGAGATAAATAGATAGATTTTCAATTAAATATATATGCTTCCACATATATATAAAAATATGAAATTCTGGATTTTACATCAACTCTACTATCAATCATGTAATCCTTAAGTTGGGTTAAAGTCCAGAAATTAGGAAACCACAGAAAATTAGAGTATTTGTCATTATTTGTCAGAACCATTTTTCTCTTTTCTCTCTCTCTCTCCATTTTTTTATTGACTCTGGCACGGAACGTAATTATCATCGTTGCTTATATTATTGGAAATATTTCGATGAAATGTTAATCTAAAGAAGAAAAAATCGTGATGCAATTACAGAATTAACGACATAGTCATCAAAAAAAAAAAAAAAAAAAAAAAATCATTGCCGACATGATAATAATTGAAAAAAAATATATTATAATGAAAGCAAAATGCAAGTAATACATCACATAAAAAACATAACAAAAATGATACTGCAGATAAAAAATAAACATAGCAAAATCAAGGAAACAGATGTTGATAGTGAAAATGATGATGATAGTGATGACTATAATGATAATTATAATGATAATGATAATAATAATGATAATGATAATAATAATGATAATAATAACGATGATAATAATAATCATATTAACTAATAATAATGATAATTATAATGATGACGATGATGATGATAATAATTATATTGATGATGAAGATGATGATGAACATAATTTTGATTTTGATGATGATAATGATAATGAAAAAAAAAAAAAAAAAAAAAAAAAAAAAAAAAAAAAAAAACTAAAATAACAACAACAAAGCCCAGCCCCCCCCCCACCACAACCCCTCTAGCCCCCGAGCACCACCCACATAGGAGGCGTCGACGATGGGCCGCCACACGAATCCCCGGCAGGCGCTCCGACCCGCGTTGAAGCACCTGAAGCCACAGTCAGTCACCGTCAGGCCGTTCTCCCTCCCGCCGGCGGCCGTGGTGTCCAAGTCGTCGGCCACCCTCAGGAAGGAGGCGGCGGCTTCTCCCAGGGGCGTCAGCAGGAGGAGGAGCAGCAGGAGAGGAGAGGAGGGGGGTATGGTGGGGCATGGTTGGGGGTGGGTGGGGGGAGGATGTAGGGGGATAGGGTGGAGGATGGATGAGGGGGTGGGGGGGGTGGGGGAAGGGGAGGAGGGGAGGAGGACGAGGAGAAAGACGAGAGGCGAGGATGAGGAAGAGAAGGAAAGGACAAAAATAAAAGGAGGATAAGGAAGAAGAGGAGGAAAAGGAGGAAACAGGAGTCTCTTCTCCAAGGCCGGACGGGACAGGAGCTAAACGGGAGCCCGGATAGGACGTCAAGGAGCAGGAGGAGGAGCAGGAGGATGAGGAAGAGACCGAAGAGGTCCTCACTGCCAGGACGAGACCCAACTGCCGACTGGGTGAAGGTGGTGCCTCTGAGGAAGAAAACGTTGCGAAGATTAAATATTACGTTTGTGCTTTCTTTCCGAGGCGCTGATTGGCTAGGCTAGGTACTTTGCGCAGCCAATCACCGACTCGGAATGGAGCTGCATTTCCCACATGAAGCTAATAATGTTCTTTCTTTTCTGTGACTGTGTAATATGTGCCAGATTACGAAGCGAGGGCTGATATAAGTTTAAATCATTTTCTTTTTAAAATTCATATTGAGAAAGAGGAGATGTAGAGGGAGAAGAGGAGAGACAAGAGAAAGAGAGACAAATATACGAAAAATAGACTTAAAGACAGGTAAAAGATTATAGATAATCTTTTCCAGCCTTTGACCATGAAAGTGCAGTAATTACGTTTTAACTGAGTAAGGATAAAACCAAATAATGAATGTCACGATTTCGATAAGGACTAAATGTGTTATGCGATGTTAGAAAAAAAAATTATGAATGAGAGGGATTTATTTTTAGACGGAAAATATCTGACGTATTTCGATTCAATCTTCATCAGAAATAAGAGTGAAGATCAGTGAAATACTTGCGTCAAATACTTCTCTTTGGCTGTGAAGTTATTCCTTTTCGTTCATGCTTT
>NW_020869527.1:1556955-1571955 GCF_003789085.1 Penaeus vannamei | reverse complement strand
AAAATATTAAGACAGATCTTTGATCATTTATGGTATTGATGTATACCATTTCCAACAACAGTAACTGAAGAAATAAACTGTGTAGGCTTGCAAGGAGACCACATACTCCTTGATATCTTTATCCGCTATAACAGTGATATGAAATAGCTATTACAAAAGAACACGTAGAGCTGCAAGATGATACACACTGACAATAGAACAGCCCTAGCAGGGGTCCAAGTTAAACAATCTTATTTCATATTACCAATAAACACCTTTTTGAATAAAGGGTAGTGAGTGAGAGGGAGAAAGGGGATGAAGAAGGGGTGTAATAAAGGAGAAGGGAGAAAGAAAGCAAGAAAAGAGGAAGAGAAGAAGTAACGGTGGAAGAGAGAAAATATATCCTAAAAAATAATGTAACTACATAATTCTTTTTTTATTAAACCTTTAATGAAACTCTTAGTTACCAGAGAGTCAATTTAACCCAACAGTGCTGGGTTAAAAATTTGGCAAGTGGACCGTGGGGTTATTAGCACGCATCAATACTTTCCCCATTTGCACCTGGCTTGTTTGGTAGTTTGTGGGCAACATTAGGCACCCAAAAGCTGGTATTTTGATATCATTTAAAAAATATCAAATTTTTGAAGGTTTACCTTCACTTAAGGGGTAATTCCCGAAAGGTTTTACCATAGAAATGATGCTTCTACTATCGCATAAATACAAGCTCCATTCCATGTGCTGATGGTGCAGGAATGGTAGCGTTTGATGCCACCTGCTACCTTAACCACAACATCCATGGCATGTATATACATGCCACCAAGGAGTTAAAAAGCCTACTTGACCTCAACTGTTTACCTCATCCCTTGAATTTACAGGAAAAAGTTTTGATTTCTATTAATAGGGCAATTTGGCATAATGTAAGCAGCTTAGCAACGTGTAGCAACTATTTCTGTGGGGTGAAAATAAACTGCAAATATTACCGCCAGCCCTTTTGGCTATTTGTTTTCACCCCGCTGCTGTTGCCAAGCGCCGTTGCTACGTAATACAGAATCGCCCTATATTACTCCCATTATTAACGAGTTGATGCTGCCAGGGTATGTACACTTCCCATGTCCCCTGTAATTTTACTTAATCAGTTTTGTTCATTAACAATTTTTTTTTTTTTTACAATAAAAATGTCTGCTTTAGGAATAAAATGTTTTTTCTTCAGAATTCCAAGTTTGGGATAAAAAGCGAGGCCAGGTAGAGCTTGTAGTTAACTCCTTGGTGACGTGGTTATGGAGCCAACTATTTAAAAGAAGAAAGGAAACAAGCAAAAGAATAACAAAAAAGGAAAGAAAGAGAGAAAAAAGAATACAATGGGCAGTGCATGTAAAAAAACAATCCGGCAATCCTAGCATCCATGGATAAATAAAAATATATATTAGATGGTCTCATGAGAAGGATGGCAATGATCCAAAGCTGATCCCTGTTAGCTCACAATCATTCCAGGGAGAACAGTTTCCAATGTCATCAAGAGATAACATCAGAGGCTACTAAGTGCACAGCAGCCAACGGCCCTAATACTCTGGTAGTGTTACCGATCTTACCATCTGAATTTTCAATTTTTTGCCTTATTGTAAGGTTCTTTTTTTGAGAAAGGTATATAAATTTGAACCCAACTGTATAATTCCATCTTAAAGACACCATAATGAAAATAATACCTTCATTAAATGCTCATTAAACTTCTTCGTACCATGAAAATAGCAATTATAAAGGGTGTGGTTTACGCTTCTGTTACATGCCAATTATGATTCTGTTTGAGACCTAATATTCAAAAAATGTTTTTATCTAAGAAAAAAAAAAAAAAAAAAAAAAAAAAAAAAAAAAAAAAAAAAGAGAAGGAAAGAAAAAGAAAGGTAAAAAATCTGCTTCTCTTGGAGACGTGAGATGAAAGAAAGGTATGAGATCACTAAGTTTAAAAAGAGCCAATACTCGATTCTACATACCCGTTTCTTTCCAGGTTGTGCTACTTTTGAATCATAGTCTTCAGAGAGTTGGAGCCAATCTTCAATAGACTTGGGTTGTCCGGTCCCCATGCGCTTTTTGGCCGACCTCACACCATCAAGCTTGTCTGTAGATTGCAGAGAGAAAAGAAGAGTTATTACCTTTTTACACAACTGGATATCTACTTAAGAGTAATGAAATATATATAATAAACTAAACAGATATATAAATAAGTAAATAAAAGAAAGAGGTTGAAAGGTGAAGTCACCCTCAAGACTGTAGTATCCTAGGCTACTGTGAGTGGTCATATTCCAAGAAAGAATCAAAAGAAAAAGTAGATAAAACATTTTCTTGTGTTAACAGATTCTTAAACCATTGGTACTAGGTACATGTATTCATTCCTGTGGCTTTGTTTTAGTTGTTTTGCTTCCACACAGATGGTATCATACACACTTGGTCACCAAGAAGTCATTTAATAGATCTACTTGATCTCATCTCTTTATTATATTCTTTGAATTTCTGGAAAAAAAGTTTTAGTTCTAATACTGTTATCATATCCAATGCTGTCATGATTACCATCATAAAGCTAATAACAATAACAGAAATAAAACAAAAAACTTTTCTTCCTAAAATAATCGGAATGGTTTACGCAGGTGGGGTCAAATAGGCTTAGTCAACAAAGCACTGGCAACCAAGCACTTCGGAAACCATTTCTGAGTAGGCAAAACTAATGAAACAAAACCACAGCGGACATCCACCTCAGGTGTCAATGGGCTAACAACTTCTACAGGAACTGCACTTCCTACAAAAGGTAAATTACTCCCATGTACAATTTATAGCTTGCATGTAGGGTCCAGACTGATGTAAAAATAATGTAATATGGAAGCCAATCTAATCTTATTTATCTGAGGAGGTTACTAAGTATCATTAGTTAGCTAATCATGCCATTTTCCTTATTCAATCTAAGTTCTTCTTATCACAACCTGGCACAACTTACATCTCAATCAGTAAATGTACTGAAGAAGCACACTTATTTCTTTTCTAACAAACACACAAGAAATATCTGAATTTCCTTCAAATCCTGGACAAACTACGTCACTTTTATCCTACTAAAAACAGTGTGGTCAATTTGCTGCAAAATGGGCATATGGGTTGTAAAAGAAATAATTGTAAAAATAATGGCATTGATAAATATAATATTTTACATTACGAAACAGACTATAAACTTACCGAGTTTCTCTTCTTGGGTTTCCATGGTATCCCATTTGCTCCGAATAAAATCATTATAAACCTGCGGATATATGTCAAATCACATGATTCATAAGCACATGATATACACATTCATGGTAATGAACACTGAAGGAGCAATGAAAACATGAAGAACACTGAGCCAAAAACACTGCACTTGGCTTTGCACATTACAGTATGTCAGTTGAACATCAGCTGCTTCCATTACTTGTGTCATTTCAGAGCATAATGTGCTTTTAGTATGGCAAGTCACATGATGTAACATAAGTCATATAATGGTACATAAGACATTATACTGTCATAGCCTAAAAATTGTGATTACCCTTCACCTTTGTAAGCCCAGATTTACCAACATTCAGTATAAATTATACACTGATATACATGATATAAATATCACCCATGAATGATTCCATTTAATGATGTAAGGATTATACCATCTATAAACCATAAACTTGAACAATGAAATTCCTATTGTACAATACAACATTGTGCAAATCACTAATGAAAGGTTAGAAAAGAAATACCAGTTATCAACACTTTTATTTGTTAAGTGTATGAGAAAAAGAAATCAACATATTTCAACAGTATTTAAATCTACATTCAGACTTTTCACATTCATTTTATCTTTTTAAAAACTCGACTGAAATTTTACCTTTTTAATCATAATTTTGCTTTAAATACCTAAATACTAATTGTGGAACAATAGTCTAAATTTCCCGTGTTTGCTTTTAATCTCTTGGAAATATGTTGGAATATTCTATTATTTTCACCATCGTATTCTAGCATAAACTGCCTTTTTTCTTGCTCTTATCAGCGGGAAATGTAGAGTAATTGTTTCACACTCTCAAAGCCATGATTATGAATATACAAGCTACAATTTGGTTCACATTACATGTGAACTTACCGTTTTTTTTGTTTCGTTTTTTTGGATGAAAAATCTAGAGTTCTGCTAATAGTAGATACAAACTGCATTGAAGAAAAAGGTCTTCTTATGGAATAACTTGCAAAATAAAGACATTCTACACCAGAGCGCTATTCCTCAAAACAAAAATCTAAATTTAATATCTATTCACAGTACACTCACAAACCCAGGTAATTATCCTTCAGACAATACTTTATACTGCTATTACTATGATACTGACTGTACATATATATATGCCCACCTTGGACAGTTAAGACAAAGTAAGTTATATTTTCCTCTTTTTTTAACTTTATATTTTTTTTTCCATGTTGGGAGTTGTTTGTACTGATGACCATACAGTCTTGTGTGTATACAGTCTACAAAATACATACATGAATGAAATCAACTAAATTGGTCCAACAGAAAGACCAAGAACTTAAGGGGAAAAATTATTTGAAAGACCTATACACCACGTCCTCTGCTTAACATGAAAAACACTAAATACCCCTTACACACAAAACGAAATCCTTTTTGGTACATGTGTTACAGATATTATTTCCATTTTTATTCATATTTTTTTTGTTCATTTTTTTTTATTAGAAAAAAGTCTCCATAGACCAACATTCAGTAAAAGTAGTTTGTGTTATGGTGCTACTACAGCATTTACTATTTACTCAAAATGAAATATAAAGGTAATTTTTTCCATAATGCTTCTCTCAACTGGAAATGAGTACCCTTTTCAACTAGTTCTGCAAGTATGCAATTTTCAAAATAACTTTCTGGCAATTTAAAAACGAACAAACAAAAAATTCAATCAAACAGATACAAGAAAAAAGTAGACACGAGAAGACCAAAGGACATATTAACTGCATAAAACAGATAACCAGAAAATAATAAAATACACACAGGCAAATGCAGAGACCACTGTACTATCTTCCATCACACAAATGTGATCTCTCTGAAACCAAGACATTAAAACGAGACAAGCCATTAGACTTTGTCAAAATCTCCACTCTTTGGAATTATACATAAAAAAAACCCATTGCTTGTACATTTGGTTGATGTTATCTCACATAATAAATAAATGATTTTTACAGTATGTAAGAATTCATCTCTTGACATTAAGAATAAAAATGGAGTGTCATTTGCATGTCACAGATAGGGGAAGGCGAGTGCTGAGAATAAAGATATGGCAAAGGCAAAACAAGTAATTACTCCTGAAACTTGTTTAAAACAAGTAATAACATGTGCTCAAAGTTTACAACTTTCATTCATTCTAATCAAGCCATAAAATAATTTCACTTATCTAACTTCGAAGATATACATGTAACTTCATCTGACTTTCCTTCACTCCCACACTTGACTCATGAAGTGAAAGCACATATATATTCTAATCTCAAAATCTGATTCACTCACAATGAAGTTACAATCCAAAGTGGTTTCATATCAACTTGAAAAAGAAAGCTTTGACAGATAATGACAAACTACTAGCTTACCAGACCTGTTTATATCATTATAATGTTATCTGATGATTCACTTTTTATTCCCTTTTGGTGTAGATGTGATAAAAGCAGAAAAGAAGTTTGTTGTGCTTCTTAATGGCAAGGTACTTTCCATACTTTGCCAGTAAAGTACAGCTAGCAGATAATTTGAGGAGAAACAAAGGGGAAAGATATTGTAGAGTAAAAATTCTTGTTCTTAAAATGATAATGGCCTTCAATATATAGAACAAATAGAGAAGGAAAGCAAGAGTGAAAGAGAGAAAAACCTTCTTGATCATCTCACCTAAAAGACATCTATATTTGTATGTAGAGGCATCATTTGCATATAATGCTTCCCATAACCTTTTGTTTGATATATTTTCCATATTCTATTCATGCTCTTCATCCAATCTTACATTATTCTTATGCCATCAATCTTATAAATCTTAATTTGCACAGAGAGCAGGTTACAAACAAAATATTTAGTACACGTGACCAATATGTATTATATAAAAGTGTAGGCAGTGTCTCTGCTTGAGCAAAGGTTCACTGAACTCATTTCAGTGAACTTTGTAATACCATAATGTTACCAAAAAGTAGGTAAATAATTTCCATCAAATCATACTTTAAGCACTAGACACTCTTAAGTATGTGCGCATGAGACAGACAAGACAAACAGAGACAGGTATACGATTGGAGACACAGACACACAAACAGACACAGACACACACACAAGAGTTTCTGAAAGATCAGTGGCACAAAGTGAGCTACAGTTTTTGATCTTTTTACCTTTTTTATCATGGACTTTTTAGTAATCTATTTCTTAAATCATTAATGCAAATCTATGGCTTGATTCTTAATTAATTGAAATGATGCCAAATTTCCTGCTCACATGAATAATAACCAATAATAATAATAAGCATGACAACAAAAAAATAATACTAATAGGACTAATGATGATGCTATCACTACTACTACTATTAATTATAATGAAAACAATGATAATTATAATATTAAAAAAAATAAAAAAAATACAATAAAAACAATAATAAAAACGAAAATAATACTAACGAAATAACCTGGAAAAGCAGTCGAATAATATTTCAAGAGTTGTATAACAGTACCATGTAGGCTCAAAAAAATGTTAAAATTCATAAACACATACATAAATATATACACATATTCAATTACAATTACAATCACACACACATTCACATACACAAAAACACACACACTCTCACATTTATATTCCACGACTCACATCTTGGAGTCGGAAACATTAACATTCACGTCAAATATAAGCCATTTTCTTCATCAATGTATACCTATAGTGTGCAAAAGGAATTAAAATGAAAATCAAAGTATGGTTGCAACTAATGCAATGTAGCTTAATATGTCATCTGTACTTTTATAACAGTTCAATCAAATTAATAACAAGTGGCTTGATGTTAAAGATGAACTGGAATTAATAGAAATTTCCATTATACCATCAATCTTTCACTTTACTTGACAATTCATGGTAAAAGCCACTTCGAGCAATCACTGCTTTACAAGTAATCTAGGTTCCAGCTAACAGAAAAACATAAAACAAAAAAACCTGGGTATGTATGCTAAGTTAATTGTTGAAACAAATAAATGTGCTAGACATCAAAGGTCATGTAGCACTACGGTAAAGTATTGTGGTAAAAAGGGATATGTGTCCCAGTGTGTGTGGGAATGCTGCTGCCATAATCTTCTTCTATTAAATGCCAATATGAGGTATGGACTCTGGAAATTGGTTAAGCGAGAGTTGGAGTGTATCCTGTTTCTTTTTGCCGCACTTGATTGTTAGTAAGCAAGGTTGAAACATTCAATCTTGTAGAAATGTTTTATTTTCTGAGATTCAATTTTTTTGTTCTTTTCACAACTTTCAGGTATGTATCCACACCAAATTTACATTCTCAAAAATTTTGGGGCATGTAATTTTATTCTTCTTATGGCAGAAATTCTAATAATCATTTGAAATAGAGATAGAACAAAATAAAATGAAGTCAAGTATGCTGAAAAATTAATACTACACAAAGATTCAGGGATAAAATCAGCAGTTCCTGTCTCTTTTTCTCCAACATATACATTTATTTTTTTAAAATGTACCATCCAGATTTCATGGAAAAGATGGTCTTCTCCCACAATACACTATAAAACATGACATCACAAATTGTTTTCCTAATTCTAATTCTGCTGTTAACATAGATTAATAAAAGAAACTACAAAATCAACCTATGAAAAGAAGAAAAAATTATATACATCACTCAAAACAATACCGCTTCCTCAACACTGCTTACAAAAATATATATATACACATATGTATGAATCAAGGAACATGGAGAAAGAAGAGCAAAGAGAGATGAGAGGAGAAGGATAAGAAAGAAGAGAAAAGAGCACAAGAATCAAATAAAGAGAACAAAAAAGAAAGAAAAAAAATCATATTGGCGCATACCGACTGCCCATGATCCATGGCTGTACATGTAAAACAGGAAGCACTCTAGCATTTATTAAGCAACCGAGTGCTTCTATGGACAAGTATATTCCTAATTTTGACAAATGGAAACAAGGACTGGTGTTTAGACCTTTAAGCAAATCTTCTCCATTATTTTGTATTTGTATTTCTTGCTATTATCAGATTACAAAAAATCTCCGCATAACAATCATACTCCTTTTATTAAACCAAAAAGAAATAATTTAAAACACTAACAAATAAGAAAAATAAGAAAAAAAAAAAAAAAATTGTAAATAAGCAAAACTGACTAAAAGCACAAATGCAATAAAGACATTTAGAAAAGATGGAGCTTCCTTGTTGCCTCTGTCAAAGGCACTAGATTAAAGAAAAATAAATACCACCACTTTATCTATCTTCTATGAATAAGCACTGCATTAAATTGTACTACCATCTGCAGTTCATTAAACTGTACTCATTATTTTTCTTTTAAATTGTACAGGGAAATGAATCTGTCAACACATTAAATCTATTTTTCTTGATATCTGTAGCATGCCTTGTTTACCACATATACAAAGGCAAGGTAAATCCTTCCTTATTTTGCAAAGATGAATATCTTCTAGGCGTGCACTCGTACCCACGCACACATGCACGAACACACACACACATACACAAACATTCTCTCTCTCTCTCTCTCTTGCACACGCGTGCACACACACACACATACACACTCACACACTCACTCACTCACTCTCTTGCACACTCCCTCATGCTCTTCCACACTCACTCAATCTTTTGTACAATCACTCACTCTCTTGTATACTCACTCACTCTTTTGCCTACTTACTCACTCTCATTTACACACTCATGCACACACACTCACTCTCACTCTCTCTCACCCTGACCATTTACCTGTTTTTCAAAAGACTGGAAATACCACAAAAAACTGTTAATTTTAGGTCTTCTAGCCTTCACGAAGCTTTGCTACAGTCTTTTAGATTCCTTACCTGTCACATGCCAGTTTCTTTACGAAAGCTGCTGTATTAATTTACCCTTTTCTGCATTACTTAATTTTCTTTTCACTTTTCCTAATGAATATCAAATGTACCTTCGTTTGGAAGCAAATTAATTTACAGCGGTTTAATACAACTTTGTTCTCGACTTTTTATAAAAAAAACAGCAAGAAATCATGGTTTCCAGGTCAAAGGTAAATAGTCATGTAGTGTTAATGCAGCACTGTACTGTACAGTCTTACATATGCACACGCAGACATGTAAACAACATACTGCATCTATATCTGCCTTTCACCTCTCTCGACCTTCATCTCTCTTTCATTCATTAAAAATGAATATATCACATTTTACTAGAGATACCTAGTACATCAACAAAGAAGCTTATTTTCTTTGCCAAAACAAAAACTGAAATATTACATTATTAAAATAATAATATTAATAATAATATTATCATTTTGATAATAAATAAATTAATAAATACAGGAAATCAGTACTTATTTCCAAAATATTTTTTGTAGCCTGAATCCAGTTTATTTCCCATAAAAAATGATGCCACATAACCATCACAAACATTAAAAGTACAGTCAATATTTTTCCTGATGGTATTACATGGTCAAAGCACAGAAAGAATATGAAGGACCCTGCTTTTCCGTAGTCACTTTTCCACTACTTATCTCATTCCACTTTTTTGCCTCTAAATCACAATACCTCCAATAGCTTTCACCCGTTTTTTTTCCACCCTACTCACTAGTTTCCTTGGTTTTCTGCATTTAAGAAAGGGGGAAAATACAAACCTGTAACTCGATATATTCAAAGGACAACATAAACAATAAATAGAACTGAAGATCCCTCTCAGGAACAACAAGACAAATCTGAGAGATCAAGTTCCATCTTCATTTTGTTTATCAGATGTTACATAAATTACATGTTTGCTGTCAAATTCTAATACGTTAATTTAAGAATGACCAATAAAACACTTTTATGCAGAACACAGCACTATCTTTATTCAGTATAAAAATTCTAAGAATCAATCATAACATCATGTCATACTTACTGATAAATTAAACATACCAATCACACATACATTTATATATATTAAAATATAATATAAAACATATAATATATATATATTATTTTCCTTCTTTATATCAATTGTTTCTTTCTTTTCAACTGACAATCCCTTAACTTTGAGCAAAGCTTTTCATTGAGATCACTTGCAAATAATGATGATAATACTGTATAGTGGAAAAAATATATGGTGCTCTTACTCCACTTCATCTTAACAGTAAGTATGACAGAGTGACTAAGTTAAGCATTCATCAGTAACAAGAATTATGGTTGAGTGCTATTTAAAATAACCTATAACATGTCAGCTTTTGCATTTTTGCAAACCTGTAAAGGAGCATTTAATCCAAATACTAAAGTATCACAACTGAACAAACTTGTTACTGGATACTGAAAATATACCCTATTCTTACTGATGCAAATGAAAATGTCAAGAGATGATGATGATGAAAAAAGAAGGAAGGAAAAAAAAAAAAAAAAAGTGAATAGAACTCTTCAGACATCTAGCAACTATCACTAATTTTTCCAATTCTAATTATACCTTCATGAGTTACCTTTGCTTGTTACTGGCACCTATACCCTTGTTAGGTTGAAACCCAATGCAATGTGGCTCAACTCAACCTACCTCTTCCAGCTGAGCCCCAGCTAACCCCACCTCCCCTTCCTCCTCTTGGAGCAGCACCCCCCATCATGCCCCAGCTGACCCCACTCAACCTAGCTGCACTCCAGCTAAACCCTCTTGCCAGCCCACCCCAGCTGACTGACTGGTTCCCTATGGCCCAGCTCATACCTCCCATTTGACCTGCAACTCGCTGACCTGCTACCTGCTGAGCACCTAACTGTTGACTACCTACTTGGACAGAATTTCTCTTATCCCCACCCTTAACTGTCTTCTGCGGCACATTTCCACTTCTTTCTGGCTCCTTTTTCACTGAGGTGCTCTCCTGGTTCCCCTGGTTTGTAGTATTGGCTTTGTTTTGTGCAGGGTTTACTACACCCTGTTTTTTATCACCCTGGCTAGGTTTTACTTGGACTTTATCCTTTTTACTATTCTCATTTTGTGAAGGACCTATTTTCCCAACTCCTTGCTGGCCGAGACTATTAGACTTTTGGGAAACAGGTTGATTAACCCGCTTATTTAAATTACTCTGTCTGTTTTCTATTGCTCCAGAGGATCTTTGTCCAGAGCCAGGCTTCTTGGCACTCCCAGAAGAACTGTTCTGGTTATAGGCCATATTTTTAACTTGAGGAGAGTTTAATTGTTTGCTAACATTGTGATGGTTACCAGTTCTATGGTTTTCGAGGGCAGCACCTGAGTGACATACCTTTTTGAAGGCTTCCTTGTACTCATCTTCATCTTCTACATCTTCTTTTTTCTCTTTATCTGTAGCTGCTGGTTCCATGGAATCTTCCATTTCCACCTGAAACATTTGGTGTGTTAGTCTTGGCATGAGGTACAGTATTCTCTCTTTTTTGGAGGGGTATAGGGATACATCTGCCTAAAAGAAGCTTGATAATCGTACCAGTGGCTCATCATGTTTAATACTTACCAATCTGTTGATGCCAATTAAGAGAAATTAATAGAGATCAAACACAATGTGAAATGTTCTTCAAAATGCCTGCCCATTCTCACAGAGTTGAATTTTTATAGTCATGCAATTATAAAATGCAGTTCACTCATACAAATTTCGTTGCAATCTCATCCATACATGAATGTCCTCATAGGCACCATAGCCACTAAAGGACAATATACAGCCATCATCATAAATATGTCTATTACCCATGGCAAAGGCAGCAAAACCTTCTTTTACAGTCTATTCAAATACATTTTTTTAGTCTTGCTTTTTCCCCCATCCTGTAGACATACATTATATTGCCCTGTTACACTTAGGTCATTATAGTAAACATGGTCAAAGTAAGTTTAAGTAGTTTTATCTGCCATTTTTTCCACTACTTTATACAGTTCTTTTTTTATCAACCTGTGCACAGATGAAGCTCGGAACTTTTTCTTCCTTTTAGGGTTAATTGCTTTACATCTACATGAAATTTTCTTTTATTTCAATATCTCTTATGAGTTTCAGATGATAGATGCAAGGTCTTTTGTCTTTCTTACTAATTTTGTGTGCTAATATGTTCTCATCTATACTGTAATTCTTCTTATCTGGCTAATAATCTGTTCTCATTAAATGCAATTTTCTTACCATCCAAATATTAATTTACACTTGAGCCTTTCATTCATTCTCCTGACTATTCTAAAGCTCAAAAGTCAATAATTTCTTCCTGTCAAACCAAGAAAACCTGCCTATTCCTCATCTATGTGAAAAATGTTCATAATTTTTTCTTTTAGTTATTTCATTGCACTCCACCTTTCTCATCCTGATGCCATATGGTTCAAAAGCCATATTCCATATTTCATATTTTTTCTACACACTATCAGCACCATGTGCACATCAAATGTAAATATATAAAGCACAGCTATCTTATAACTGTGTCTCTACATACTATAACTGTCCAAATTAATTTCCAAATGTCTCTCTTCTTTGTATTCATAATATAAAAGTAATGTATTTATACACACATGCATGTATGCAAGATTGCACAAATGTAAATAAAAATCAAGCAACTTTTTTTAAATATAGAAAATAGATAAATTTTGCATAATAACGAAGAACAAAAGACCAATTTCTCTGCGGGTTTATCTGAAATCCTATGCCTATGAGCTTTTAACTGGGACCACTGCTCTGGAGGGAGGTGGGAGATGCAATGTAAGCCATCTTTGCAACTCGCCAGAGCATGTATTGCTGGTCCCATATCCAAGTGGATGTAGAGGGACATGTGTACTTAGCCGCAGGATGATGAGGGAGGGTGGCTAGTTCCTTTCCACTCCAACTTTGACCCTGCACCCTGATGTTAGCATGCTAGTACTCACTCACTGCCGAGTTGACAGAAAGGGGTGATTGGGTGCGATCCCAGCACTATACCACTGGGCTATTCCACCTCAGTATATGTAACTGCCTTATTAGATACTCACCTTCATACTTTCTAGATTAGGATCAAATCAAAAGAAGATTTTCAATGTATTTACAGATTTTTTGGGAAATAGGCACTTCTTTCAAGGCAGAAACCATAGTATGGCTTGTCAACAATATGTTATTTTCTAATTTCATTATTATTTTTTTTAAGCTATGTAATAATATATAACATACATTACAAGAAAATATTCTACTAGCCTCAATTTAATATAATTATAAGAAAACAACATCAAGTTATGTTTAACTATGAGCACTAAATAGAGAAGTCTATTTCTATCATCGACAGTGACTTACATAAAACACATGGGCTGATGGTACATGCGCTGTTCACTGTAAATGTTCTGACTCACACAGATGGCTCCAAAAGCACCTGATTTTGCCAATCTTTTAATTTTTTGGAAAAATCGTTTTGTTTTAACGTTGTTCATATTGAAGTTACTATCATATGACAATATGATTATCATAACATTATGAACCCCTATGAACTTGATGACGTGACCATCATGTCATGAAAAACTTTGGCATGAGGGGTGGGTGACATGAACTATGCTGTGGGCTGGGGTGACAGAAAGACTCGACATGAGTGCACAGACCTCTAGGAGGGTGACCAGACTCATTTAGCATTTAGGGAGGAGCTTTTACATTATTTCTATCAATAAACGAGCCATGACTGGAAGAGCACCGGCTCCAGGGAGGTCATCATTTCCATGCTCAGGATACTACTCTTGGCTGCCATGAACAGTGGCACAGGATGTATTGAAAAAAACAAACAAACAACAATCCAGGTGACATTACATTCCTGTCATGGAAAAATCTGGAAAAGACTTGCCACGAGTGCACAAACCTCATGGAATGTGATTTGACTCATTTGGCACTTAAAAATGGGGCTTGCACTGAGTTATTTACAACATAGAGAGATGATAAGGAGTCAGCACAAGGAAAAAAGCTGTTATCATCTGGATAAAGCACATCACAAGACAAATATGGACATTGGAAAATGGCAGAAAAGCTAAAAAAGTTTACACAAAATAACTTTGTAAAGGGGAGGCACAAAGTTTTGTCACCGCTCATGAGTGCTCGCGTGCGCCCGGCCTATGTGCCGCACGCCCGGGATATTGGCCACTTACGTAAAGCACTGCCTGCATTTTCAGCACTGTGATTTCTGTGACACAATCAGATCCAACAGGTTAATAAACTAATATTATAGTGGACACAGCATGTATATCATGCCATCCATTACTAACAGCTTAATACTCTACTCTTGTAACTTGGACAACCTCTTCAATTTTTAATATCTACTGTATGTAGAGTATGGTTCTCTATCATCTAAATGTGAACCTCCTCTTTTATCAACTCATAGGCTACAGCACCCAATTCTGTGTAGTGTTTTCTGTTTAATTTTCTTTCTATGATGCACCAAAACCATGTGATAGCAGCAACAAAAGACAAAGGAAGTTAAACAAAACTGAAACTTAAACAAAACGTTATCAAAAAACACATACATACGAATTCTGAAAATGTTATCGCTCTTGATTTCAGCATGTCACACATGACAATTGTTTTGATTCTCAAAAACAAAGAAAAATATTAAAAAATCTAATAAAGGACATGCATCTTGTATGACCTAGCCATGTCCGCATTATGCATTTGAATCCAAATAATGACATCCAATATCAAATAACGCAAGTGATGTACGACTGTATATACAGAAGAGGGAAACCCACTTACAGACAGCACATCAAATCAATTACAGCACATACTTCATGTGATCTGAAACCTGAAACTATCTATCATTCTTCCTAATGAAAGAAAGGGGGAC
>NW_020869527.1:1544455-1551955 GCF_003789085.1 Penaeus vannamei | reverse complement strand
AACATAGAACAACATATAAAATTCCCTGTTAAGCAAAAAATATACACCTTACTCTGCAGCACTCATATTCTGTTGCATGTGACCACTTGTACACTAAGCCCACCTTATCCCAATGATGACGGGAATATTGTGCATTCCCTTTGGCAATGCTAGGCTAAATGTTAAAGCAATCTTCTCTTACGTTATTATTACAAAGTCTAAAAAAGAAGAAACCAACAAAGTGATACATAAACTGGCAATAGAAATGTTAAATGAGTACAGCAGCTTCTGTGTCTGTCAGCACTGTGGCAAAGAGCAATTAACTCCAAACAGCATGGGGCAAGAATGAATTTGGATTACTTGCTTGGTTTGATGATACCTGGAGATCAATAAAAATATGATT
Source organism: Penaeus vannamei (assembly GCF_003789085.1). Taxonomy (NCBI): domain Eukaryota; kingdom Metazoa; phylum Arthropoda; class Malacostraca; order Decapoda; family Penaeidae; genus Penaeus; species Penaeus vannamei. The sequence goes on along the minus strand of NW_020869527.1, from coordinate 1,551,573 downwards.
TGTTTGGTTCCTTGTTTGATAATGAAGAGAAATGGGTAAATAAATGAATAAAAACCATGTTTGGACTGATTCTTTGGTTGACTGTAAATAATGATGTGATATCAACTTATTACAAATATGATAGTGTTTGTAATGGTTTTTATTTTGACAATAAACTAATATAATCAAATGAATTCTTATTTACAAATTTTCAATGTGTTTATATTGTGCTTTTATCACACAATTGCTGATTTTCTATGGTAAAGTGAAACTTAAAAATTTCAGGCGAGATTCAGAGGACCTGAAACTCTTTGGAAATGCATATAATCTAAAATTGGCAAGATGGAAGATTTTGGCAAAAAAATTGTTAGATGATCCCCCTTAAAAAACGTGCTCCTACACTGAATATTTTCTACATATTACATGATTTACTGAAGGAGCCAAAAGAATAATGTACGGTGCTCAAAGACTGGTGGCATGGCTTTAAAAGAGCCTTCTGTTCGATTCCATTAGAACAAGTAGACTTACAATTGTAACTCTAAAGCAGTGAATTACCACATTACCATCGCTGGTAAATGAGATGGTAACTGACCACTGGTAAATGTGTTACAATCACATGTTAGTGAATCTGGACCCAGGGCTACAAATAAAATGTTGACTGTATGACATTGTACAAATTGACTTCTAGTTAGCAGTTTCTACTCTTATATATCATGCATACTTTCAGTATTAAAGTACAATTACTTAGTTTAATTTCTTTTGCAAATATTAACCTAAGTGCATCACTGACTCTAACAGTAAAACCAGTGCTAGTAATTACAGTGTCAAGAAGCAGAGAAGTATTTGTTCGGAAGTGAAACGAGGTTATTCAACACTTAAATGTGGAAGACTAGTGAATGCCATTACTTTTGAATTCAGCCTCATTGCATTGAACATCTGTGATGATCCTCAAAATAGAGAAAATAATAGTAATCTATCAAAAGACTTTGGAAATATATGCAGTAAGCCAAAGCAAGCGTTATATGGTGCATGGGAGCAGGAATGTATAAACAAATGAATGTAGCCCAAGCAGACATTAACTGTTGAATGGAAAAACACTCTACCGTGTTGAAACTATGGTAGAAAAACCCACAATGCACAAACTAGATTTACTGAAGAAAGTGAGACAACAGTTTCGGAATCGTTCTCGATTCCATCTTCGATTCCATCGAGGACGATTCCGAAACTGTTGTCTCACTTTCTTCAATAAATCTAGTTTGCGCATTGTGGGTTTTTTCTACCAGACATTAACTGGTTTATGATTGTACATAATAATACTTTAAAAGGAGGAGGAGGAGGAAGTGACACAGCAGAATGATGATGATGATTAAATGGCTGGGCATAGAGACAGGAAAAGCAAACAAATTTCCTCACCGGTCTATCTCTCCTCTCCTCTTGCCATGGCCTTTGCTGCATGTCTCTGTTGGGCATTCCAAATCCTGCATTCTGTGGACCCTTGAAGCCTTGTTCGAAGGGCTGAAATGAGAGCAAAGTGAAAGAATCTGACCACATTAAGTAGGGAAGTTTGGAAAATATCAAAGTATAACCGACTTATTGCGATTGCCATGGTGTATGTGCTGTCTGCACTAGGAAGCACCAACTAAACTCATCATATATATTCTGGCAAGAATGATGGGTCCCTTAATCCCTTAGTTGATGGTAAATTGAGAAGGCCTTTAAAGCTGTATCTTACTCGAATAACACATAGCAGAGGTTTGTAGGCTTTTGTTCCAATGCCAAAGGAGACAGGCTTTCAATCAATTAACAAAAATCAAATTTCAAGGTGCTCTGGATTAATAATAGGCCATATAATTATGGGGCAATTCATCAAAATTTGAATGGCATTATTTCAGAGACATTTGCAAAGACCAATCCCAATAATTAAATACGATATAGTTAAATATATTTTTCAAATATTGAAATAGAAGATCGATTCATGCATACTTCATTGCTGAATACCCTTCCCTCTCACCTCGTCTTTCTTGTTTTCTGAATGAGCAGGCTCCTCTGGTCTATTAGCCTCTTCCTTGTTCTCTGTGTCCTTGTGTTCATTTTCTTCCTCGTCATCATACCAATCTTCTGGTAGTGTAAACTTTTCCTTGCTATGCGGTACGCCAATTGGCCCTATGTGGAGGCGTTCAGCACCAAGTTTAACATCTGAGAAGGATACAATATTTACAAATCTCTGATCTATCACAGACACCTAAACTCCTAATACCAGTGGCTCATGCTAATCCAACCTGATATTAATATCTTACAAACAAATCTGAAATAAGTCTAATTGATATGAATGTATTCATTCTATCTTTTTATTCATCATTACTATCATCTTTTAATTTTGAATCAATGAACAGACTATAACCCAAAAATGATGATCGTAAATATTACCCTAGCGCCTTTAAAAGGTTTGAAAAAATTTGAACTTTGGCTGAGTATTCTTTTGTGACTGGGGCGAGAGAGAATGCCTATCTTATAAAACTAAATGGAACTATCAATTCTCATTCATCAACTACTAATGTTCTTGAGCAAAATATAAAATAATAAAACAAACACACAGCATAAAGAATAGAAAAGAGAAAGAGAAAATAAGAAGATAAAATCCCCACCCTGGTCGTCTCCCAACGAACCAACTACCTTGGGGCCACTCACCAATCTTCTCGTCCTCTTGGTCATGGAACACTGTCTTGGCCGACACAGGATTCTTCTGGTTTGGCGTCATGTTTTTCTTCTCTGTGGGAGCCTGCATATCTGGGAGGTCCAGCCCTGGGATGGTGCCAGGCTCATTCATGCCGAAGCCGAAGCTGCTCTTGTCTCCTTTCCGTTGGTCATCTGTTTGGAGGACAGAAGTGTCATTACAAATGCAGATTCTTCCCCCCCCCTTAAAATTGACAGGGAATAAGTCTTTTTAGAGATATATACGTTTAAAAAGAAAAGATAAAGAATAAAAAAAGAAAAGAAAAAAAGAAAAAAAAAGAAAAAAAAGAGAGAAAAAACATTGGAGAAAATTAACACAGCAAAGGGCGTGAGGTGCCACTCGCTACACTAATAACTCATCTACCCTCGGAAAGAATGAGAAAAGGAATGGAGGGGGAGGGGTGAATAGAGAGTGAGACATTATCTAAAGATATCTAATAGAATTTTGTCTCCAGATAGCCTCTTGAAGACTTTCCTTGAAGATACAATTGTGCATGAAAATGAAAGAACACATTTGGGGGTCAGAGTGACTTATCATCATGCCACAATCACACAAGAGACTGTGTGTGTGTGTGTGTGTGTGTGTGTGTGTGTGTGTGTGTGTGTGTGTGTGTGTGTGTGTGTGTGTGTGTGTGTGTGTGTGTGTGTGTGTGTGTGTGTGTGTGCGTGCATGCATGAAAAAAAAAAAAAAAAAAAAAAAAAAAAATATATATATATATATACACACACACACACACACACAATACATATGTATATATATATATATATATATATATATATATATATATATATATATATATATAATATATATATATATATATATATATATATATATATATATATATATATATATATATATATATAATATATATATATATTATATATATATACACACACACACACAATATATATACCTACATATACATATATGTATGGATGTGCATGTGTGTATATATGTATGTTTATATATTTCTATTTCTATTTCTATTTGTATGTATGTATGTATGTATATAATATATATATATATATATATATATATATATATATATATATATATATATATATACATACACACACACACATTGATATCCAATTGTGCAATACACTCACTTCTTACTGCACCACTATATCCAAATATTCAACAGAAAGAATCTAAGGCACAGTGTGCATAGGAAATCTCTGCAGTGAAGAATGTATCCTATTAAAAAATTAAGAAATATCAAGGTGTTTCAGTGACAAAATGATAATAAAAAGTCAGTAATTATGAATATTGCTAAAACATGCTCTCTGGCCAGTGAAACCCAACCCTCCCCAATGGAATGTGATTAATCCAGGTTTATTCTGAAGGCAAATAAAAATAAAGCAGAACTGAAAAAAAAAAAAAAAAAAAAAAAAACAAGGAACTTGGAAAAAAAAGAAAAAAAGAAAAAAAGAAAGAAAGAAAAAAAAAAAAAGGTAAAAATAATCCACCAAATAAAGAATGGAACATCTACATCAATTATGTGCATGGTTTAGGGAGAAGTAAAATACATGGTCGAACAGATTGAACTAACCTTTCCCGGTCAGCTGCGACCCACTGTTCTGATCGAGTAGGCTCTCCCTTGACCCAGAGTTCCACCATGCAGGGTTTTGTCCTTGGGTAAGTAGATGAGAGCTCTCAGTTACCCAGGAATGAAGACACACGCACACAGATGCAGACAGACACACGCAGACTTTCAAGCACCTAATAGACCCACTTCTAAGATTACCGTATTAAAAAAAGTAGAAAAAAAAGAAAAAAAAAGAAAAGAAAAAAGGCACCAGCCAGTCAAAAATTGCGGCCTTGAACAAGATGGACAGAAGAACGGTAAAGACGAATTAGTACCAAGATTGCATAAATGTTATAAGGAATACTCATGTATACTGTACAGAAATCTTGCATGCTTTTCAGTACAAATCATATAAGGAGAGAAAGTGCAAAATAATAGCCATCTACGGACAAAAATCTAGACCTACGATAATTACAAATCAGATTACAGATTCAACACATACTGTCTTCATGCATATCATAAGTTGCACCAATCAATATCACAGAATATAATAAATATGAAACAAATTACCAGATATTTGCATGAACATATTATATGTTCCAATTAAAAAATATATATAAAGACATAAAATATAAAACAAATGTGAAAAGAAAGAGAGAAAGAAAAATGACGATTCAAGATAATTCTTCCAGGCATAAAGTTACACTTCCTATAGAGCATAAAGTTTAGGTTATATATCTTATATCTAGATTACATACAACTGGACAAGATTTAATATGTGTGTGTGTGTGTGTGTGTGTGTGTGTGTTTGTGTGTATATGCATATCTATTATATATATTCTGTTTAACTGCTATTCTAATATTTTCTATCAGTAATTTTAACCTTTCTGTGGGGAGGGGAGGGGCACTGAAAATGTGATGAAGTAGATTTTATCACTTTTCTAGTCTCTGTAATTGGGCTGCTCTTTGTGAAACATGCGTGTCGCTGCATGATTGAGTGAGTGTGTGTGAGATAAAAAGAAAAGAGAAAATCACCATAAAAATGGCTTTAGTAGCTGAACAAGGGAATGGGGAAAAAGGTTTAATTTACCCATGTAAAGTGCACTAACCAGTGAAATGGCAAACCCTGTTTGCCTGGATACTTCAGAAAATAACTATTTGTTATATCACGAGTTTATCTGACACAAAAATATGAAAAAAATTCAAAAGAAAATTTAATAAACCTACAGTTATAACCCTACGGTACTATATACTGCTTACTTTATTCAGAGTAAAGAGTGAACTATGATCAATCATGGAGTCTAAGAGAAAATATATCCTACATTCTTGACTTATCAAAAAATAAAAAGACTATCGAAAATAATAATACCAAAAAACACAACCCACTCTAGTGTAACAAAGAAAAGGCAAAGAATGTAGCTATTGCGCATGAACATTCGCGCATGCTAGGGTAATGATACAAGCCCCCGTAAGCTGGGCCTAGACCGCTACGAATACCACCCTGGATGGAGGTTTTGTGTATCGGAAAAATTAACCTGCGGCATTGCGTTAATCACCATATCCACTGTATCTACTAGTGTATGAAGCACTGTTGAATTTACATACAGCATTGGTATAAATTTTCTTTCTCCTGTACTCTCTCCATGAGTTTGTTTATACATAGAGGATTAAGAACTGCTTTGTATGCTGTTTTTAAGTACTTTTAATTTAATCTTCAACTATAAATAATGAGGGAAATATGTACTCTTAGAAAACTAACACATACATGTTTCTGCAAACACTTTTAATTTGGTCTGGTCTTTTAAATTGTACAAAGTTACATTGGGTCACTTGAGGTATTCATTGTAATGGGAACAACATGAGAATAAAACTACAGGACTAAATATAAAAAGCAAAATATTTGTAAGTCATAATGGTATATGACAGTGATATTTGGTATAATAACTGAAGTCATCTGATAAAATCAGAAAGGAATATTTGGTGCATTTATAAGTTAATGGGGAAAATCAACAACTATTGTATCAACTATTGTATGAAAAGTCTTACTTTTGGGAGGTTTATAAATTTTCCAAAAGAAAAAGAAAAAAAAAATTAAGTATTTACACGGCATTGAAAATACTACTTGTACATAATAAGAAGGACTTACAAGTCAACCATGCAAAGTACTGAGAATGCTAGTGAATTAACAAATAAAGGTCCATCACAGTTCCTACAGGATATAATCTAGGAATTTTGAATATAGTCAATACTAACACCAGAATTTCTAAATATTCTAAGTATATACTTAAAGGTTCTCTGGACACATTTTCACATTCAAGAATATTTTCCCTTAAAAGAAACACACAACATTCACAACCCAGAATTACTGATAAAATGCAATTAGTTAATAAATCAAGGATCTTGGAGAAAAGCCAACCAAGAAACTTAAAGACTATTTTCAATAATTTTTCTTTCCCCTTTCAAGTGAATAAGATATTATGTGTAGAACTAAAGAATTTTTCAAGAGAATGGTAAAGTCCCTTTAACACTGGATGCCAACTTTCCCATTCAATCCAGTATCGTCTTTTTTTTCAACCTTTAATGAGCATTTATATCATTTCCATATCCAATTCTGAAATTAAGGGCTTAACAATCTTTAAAGTGAAGATATTTCCAAAAATTCCTTGTAATGTGAGTACATTATTAGCTAACATTCCCAGTTCTATCAATAATGGCGAATGCTAGTCTGATGTAGCTGTACATTTACTAAACTCTCTCTATTATCTCCTCATGAGAAAATGTAGAAAAGGGAGGGAGAGAGTGAGAGAGAGAAGGGGAGAGAGAGAGAAGAGAGAGAAGAGAAGGAGAGGGGAGAGGGAGAGGGAGGGGGGGGGAGGG
>NW_020869527.1:1536955-1541955 GCF_003789085.1 Penaeus vannamei | reverse complement strand
TGGCATTAAATCCTCCTCTGTTGTGTGGGTCCTGGTTAAATCCTCCTTGAATCCTGTCATCTTTATCTTTATTCCACATGGCAGAATCTTCTTGCTGGGATGGTTCTGGCCCTAGGCCCTGGTTATTGAACATTCCTTGACCTCTCCCCCTCTGGCTGAATCCTCCTCGTCCGCGGTCAAATCCTCCTCGGCCAAAGCCTCGCATTCCAGAGCTACCTTGATTTTGTCTGTCTTGATTCAATCCACCTAATGGCTGATTGTCTTGGCTAAAGTTGTTCTGCTGAAGCCCCTCATTTTGGTCAGACTGATTGAATCTTCCTCTTCCACTGTTCGGCTGGTTGAATCCTCCTCTTCCTCGGAAATTAGAGAACCCTCCTCTACCCTGATTGAACTGGTCGAATCCTCCTTGGTTGGAGGGATCAAAACCTTGATTCTGCTCAAACTGTCCTATTCCGCCCCAAGCAGAGTTTTCTCGTCCCTGGTCATCCCTGCCTCGGCCTTGCTGGTTATAGCCCCCGCGATTGTGGTCAGGGCCCATGCCACCCCTGTTGAATCCTCCACGTCCTCTCCCCATTTGGTTCTGATTGACACCCCCTTGGCTTTCGTCACTGAAGCCTCTTGAGCTGGCTGCTTGGTTCAGATCTCTTCTCTCTGGCCCCTGGCCAAACGTAGTATTTCCTCTCTCCTGTGAAAGTAATACTCCATGAAATAAAATGATTAAACCGGAGGTTGCAAATGAATATGTTGACTAGTTCATTTATCTTAGTTTTCTGTTATTATTCTCTTAACCTATTGGCAAAGTATGCATGCACTATCCACTAACTTTGTTTTGATAATTTTGTTTACACATAGATGTCTTCATAAATTCCCAGGCTTACCTAGCCTTACTCTCTTTACCCTATTCCTTTAATTATTCCACTGCTGCCAGGTACATTTACTGTCCACTTCAGTTTTATTCTATGAATTTTGTTGTATACACATGGTTCCATAAATGCTCAGACACCAAGAAGTCAATTCATAAGCTCTTTGTGACCTCACCTGATTTCCCTATTCCTTGAATGTTTATGAAAATGCTAAATTCTAATGCCAGTAATACATTGTATCTGGGTGATAGGGACATCATCACATCACACACACACACACACACAAAAGGCAGGTGATGGGAACATGTCATCACATTGAAATTTAGCTGAGGGCTCAGGTAATGGGAATGTGTTGTCATGGAATACTGTTGCAAAGTGGTGGGTGACAAGGAAATCTAACTGTGAGTGCAGAAAGGTCTTTGTGCACTTCTAAAACAGTAAATGAGGGCGAAATACACCATCTGTGTATCATGCATGGAAGAGCACTGGCTCCAGGGAGGACACAACGTGCAGGTTCCAATTCCTGCCCACCTTTGCTGGTGGCACAAGGTGTGTTATAGAAAATTGCATACTATGACAATATAAAAAACAATGAAGCTGTAGACTATCTGGAGAGATAACATGGAGTCTGCTCAATAAAAATAGTCTTTCACCATTTTGTTACAGCGTAACTAATGACAAATACAAACCCTGGAAAATAGCAAAACAGTGTATACATAAAAAGAGCTAATAGCATAGCAAAGAGCAGGCAAGGGTGTTGTGTCTTGATAGTGAGTATGAGTGTTTGTGTGGGCTGGGCCTACAAAACACATACCTGGGACAGTCACCACTCAAGCAAGCCTAAAGCATTTTTATCTATGAGGGAACTATGTGGCACTCAGATCCAATACATCAATACTACTTGTAGAAATATATAAATATATATTTTTCTGAAGCTTTAAGGAATAGTGAAAACAGTCGAGATAAGGCAGGCCTAGTAATTGACTCAAACTCCTTGGTGAGTAAAGAGCTAAGCACTGGAGTCATCTAACAACTGAAATCATGAAGGACATGGTATGGCTTCCTTGCATTAGCAGGCTCAGAAAAAGAATATATAATTATGAATACCTGATCCTGCTGCCAACTGCTGGAAGGCTCTTTGGAAGTAGCTGTGGTACCTACATTGGCTGGGGACTGGGCACTCTTGTTGGTGGCAGGATCAACATTCTTGTTTGCCTCTTCCTGCAACTTTTCCAATTTTTTCTTTTTAATTTCTTCACGTTTCTGTAACAGTTCCTGTCGCCATCTCTTCCAGTCTTCCTCGTACCTATGGGAACCAAAATAAATTGATTCAGAAAAAAAAAAAACAGAAGATCAAGTTAATCAACAAAAGTTCCAAAAAAAGCAAATGATGCCACTAATAATAGAAAAAGAAAAGGACCTGACAACCAAATGGTACGTCATTATGCAGACCACTGCAGCCATGGTATCATTCCATCAATGTTCAAATAGTCTATACTCACAAGTAACTGTACTAAAATACCACACTGCCTTTCTCTCCTTTTTTCTCCTATAACTCACCTGTTAAGTGCATTCTTATCGGGATGATTCTTATTTTGCTCTCGCCACTGTGTGAACTGCCTCTCCCAGTTTCCAAACTGTCTATCAAACTCTTTCAAGTCTTCATCATACTGAGAGTAGAAAAATTATCAGGAAAAAGAAAGAAAAAAAAAAAAAAAGAGAGAGAGAGAGAAAAAAAAAAGTATGTTAAGTTATTTGAATACTGCCTTCATAAAAAATTTACAATTTCAAAAATTAAGGAATTACATATAGTTCACCAATAGTTCATGTGGATAGAGAGTGTGGGAAAAAACAAAAAACAAATAACAAAACTTACCTCCTCATCCAACTCTGATTTTGGATTCATTTGTTGCATATCATTTGGCTGATTTAGGAGTCCACGGCCACCTCCAGGAGTATCTGAATTCAATGTTCATCTAAGTATATATCATGTAGTAAAAATAAGAACAAAAACATAAATGCAGCTCTCTTACCCTTTACAAATGAAAGTATATGCTTGGCAATAAAACTTTTCATCTATACTTCATATTTTAGATACTGCTGTTATCATTTCAACCATCAATTTTGAAACTGACTTTACTGCCAAAGATAAGGGAAATTACAAAATGTTACTTATTAATCATATACTATCTAAACCACTGCCACTAAAAACAACAATAGCAGCATGAGATGAAGTTATCAAATCAAATTGGCAGTGAACAAACTATGATAGGTTCACTGAGGGAAGAGAGACAATGTCAGAAACAAAATTCTCAACAATGCATAGCCTCCAATAACCAAATAAGAGACAAGGAATGAGAGATAATAATGAAATAGTTAAGCAAAACTCACTTCCTCTGTTATCACCGGACCCTCCTCTCGCAGAATCCTGGGTGTAATTGGCAATATTTCTATCGCCTTGCTCTTGGGGATTCCTTCCACTGTTGTCTGGTCCCTGGTTGTACTGTCCCCAAGGCTGGTTCATGTTGTTTCCTCCAGGATTGCTGTTCCAGGGCATTCGGTTATCCCCACGTCCCATGCCTCCTCTAGGGTGCCAGTTCCCCCTGCCTCGGCCGCTGTCGTGCTGATTGCCGGCTGGTGTGTAGGGATTCCCCCAGCTGCCGCCTTGTTCACCCTGGTTGGAGTTGAAGCCCTGTGGGTTGGCTGGGTCCTGTCCCTCGAGTCTCTGTCTTTTGGCCTCAGATTCCATGTCGTCTTTTTGGGGGCCTTGGGCCGGTTCCTTACTATCAGCAGGCTTGGTCCTTGACTCTGCGGCCTGATTGTCAGGGGCCTTCCCTTCATCTGGCTTATCCTGTGACTTGCTGTCCTCCTTTTTCTCTGACAAAAGAGGGTCTTTCTTTTCTAGTGCCGAATCCTTCATGCTCTCCTTCTGCAGTTTGTCTTTGTCCTCATCTGGTGGTGGTGGAGGAGGAGGATCCTCTGGGGGTGGTGGGGGCACCTCGGGGGGCGGTGCATTGTACTGGGGGATATTGTTGGACTGGTATGTTGGAGGAGGAACCGACATCATTGGAAGAACACCAGCTGTTGGGTTCCCATACATGTTGTACATTCCATATACCTGTAAAGCAAAACCGGAGTTTAATTTTCAGATTAAAAAAAAAAAAGTACAGATAATTTCCAATTAAGTACAGGTCCATAATTGCAGTCCCTTCTCCTCCCACCTATCCAGAGCTCAGAATTTGAACTTACAAGAAAGATTAAAGTATTATTTACATTGCTTGAATAGTTCTTGCTTATTTGCCAAAGAGCCATGGTACTTATGTAGCCTAAGGCAAAACATGTATTAGATAAATACATTCAGTCCTTAGATCCTGGTGCCTCACTGCCAGTACAGAGCAAAATCTGGCCATTCTTGAATGGCGACTCTCCTGGTACATTCTCGCACCCCAGGGCCCAGCCAAATTTTACAACAGTTAATTTAACCCGGATCCAATGGATAAAATTTCTAACTATTCTTCCTATGTATTTGGGTACTCTCCCTCATTCTCACTCTCACTTCATATTCTACTTTAAATAAAAATCCAAAACACCTTCCACAAAATAGATAAGGAAAAGTCAGCAGAGGGGAACCTAAAACCGACTCAAATAGCTGGTGCTGACTCAACTGAGCTTAGTCCTCACCCACCATGCGGCCCAACCACAATACTAACCTTCAGTCAATATTTGAAACATTTTGTGCCTGGACAGGATGCGAACTGCTGACCCCTAAATGAGAGGCCAACACGTTACCACTGTATAGGCGCAATGGCTACAAAATAGATGGAAAAAGAAGAGAAATGAAAGGAAAAAAAGATAAGACAGAAGATAATGATAAAGCAAAAATGTGAACCTACCCCAGACTGTCCCCACACCCATGGGTTGACAGTAGATTGAGCTGATGGCGGCCATTGCTGCTCACGTTGCTGTTGATAGGCTGCATACTGCTGAGCTTGTTGTTGCAATGCACTAATCTTGTCCTGAAATAAAGACAAACAATAAATAAACTTTCCCAATTATTGCTTCTTGTCAAGATTACTGGAAATCAAATAAAAGAAAAAGATACATATATCCATCCATCATAATATATATATATATATA
>NW_020869527.1:1524455-1529455 GCF_003789085.1 Penaeus vannamei | reverse complement strand
TCAACAAAATAACGAAGCAAGCTTACTAAATCTACCAGTGTACTGCCAGTGGAAGTACAATGCCCACACTGTAAGAGATTGTATCATTACAGAAATGACAGACACCAGTGGGTTTGTGGTGCATGGAAAAGGATTCAAAAAACAAAATGAAGAAGGCAGTGTAACTTTGCTGTAAGCAATCACAATTCCCGCCAACAACAACCTGGAATACCCCGGGGGTATAAGAGGGTGGAGCCTCCTATATCTACTGAAAACATGTCAGATACCTGGTTTGCCCGGGCTCTATCCTGCCAGAACATACGAGATGAAAATTTTGTAGACCCCCATTAAAAGGGGAGAGAGCCCCCTATACAACCCGGAAATGTTAATATACGATACTAGTATGCTATCAATATTTCTCAAAATTCCCTAATATGTAGACCTATCATACCCTCCCCAGCTATCGGGACCGAATTTGTAATTATGCTTTGTTTGCGATGGAAATGAGTGCTAGATCTGTTTGAAACACGCCGAAAGCTATTGGAAAATTATTCTATTCACCAGAAAAATGGTGTGGGGTTGCATTTCCAAATGTACCCTCTCTTTTTTGCATGTGGAGATTTCCGCCTCACAATACAAACATTCCAATCTGGTCCTCTAGGGATTTGTGTGAGGGGGGGGGGGTCACCCAAACATTACATAAGGGCTTGTTCTTGTATATACAATACCTCATCTATTGCTTTTTTTTTCACACAGCATTTTAAGAACTTCAACCCCAATTTCGCATGTACACCTCATACTCCTAGCTATGGGCCCAATACCGCCGCTACGTTGGCTCAGCGCGGTTGCATCCTCCTCTGAAGTAGAGAGGACACCTCATAACCAGCCATCATCTCCAACATATCTCATACCAGCTAGTATGCCTCATAACCCCACAAATGCCCTGATTAAACTCCACCCAGAACAGTTTCCCACCTTAAATAACCCTCCATGAACCCCACTCCACCTCATAATCTCCCTCATACTAAACCACACCAATCCACATTCCACCTCATATCTACCTGTCCTGTAGGAGCGCCGGGTACAGTTCCCGACGCCCACGCTTGGTTAGCCCACATGTCCTTAAGATGAGCGAACGTTTATCCACATAATCCACATAAAATCAATGCTTCTCTGCACATAATCAACATAGAACCAACATGAACGATGCAGTCCGGTGGGATCATAAACAAGCCCCGGAGTCTATAGGAACAAATGACTGACGGAAAAGAATCGATCGTTTGTAAGGGGATTCCGGTCCTTCTCGAGGCGTCGATCCCATTTGGAGGAGTGTTATGGCGCTTATACCTGCGACCGAGCATGCTTGCAGTATGTCAATGTTTACATTGTTCCTGTTCATTTATTTATACGTCTGTCATTATCATTATTAGGGGGATAAAGATGGTGGGGATAGTGGTGATGATGATGTTACATATAATACTAATAAAAATATATGATAACAATAACGATAACAATAATGAATAATGATACTGACAACAACAACAATAATAATGATGGTGATAATTCTGATGATGATAATGAAAAAAAAATGAAAAAGTAATAATAATAATGGCAATGATAACAAGAACAACATTGATAATAATGGTAATAATAATAATAGTAATGCTAAAAATAATAACTTCTATTTTCATTTCAGTCTTAAAAGTTGATCTAGCACAGTGACAACCGACGACGACGAATATGAAGTAAAGTGGAGAAATGGAAGAGGGAGAGAGAGAGAAGAGGGTGCAAAGAGTGAAATGGAATTAAGTTAGAGATTGAAAGAAGGGGAGCAAAAACACACTAGCATAGTTAACACGAATTTATGTTCCTCGCACATGACTGGTGTTCAGGAGTAGGAGAGTTACACTTAAATTATATTATGTTACTGATGCAGTGCTGGCGGGTTAGTGAACAATTGAATATATAGGCTAAAGTAAAAGTTAACGTAAATATCTCTTTCTTGTTTGTTTTATTCTTTTCATTTTTTATGTTTTACGTTATTTGTTTTTTTGTTGTTGTTTTTAGAAGAATAACTAGGAGATAGAAGAACAACAAAGTGAAAAGAAAACTTTTATTATTTTTTGTTATTCTTTTATTTTAAGGTCCTAATGGAACTTAAATTAATAGCCAATTTTACGGTGAACGAAACTAAATTAACTATTCATTTATTCTTTTGTCTAGATTTTGTCATTTTATTATTTTTTATTCTATTTTATTGTTGTAAACAGAAGCAAACAATTGCAGAGAAAGGGGTGCGGAGTTCCAGGGCAGAGCGAGAGACATAAGGACATGACAGATGGATGACGAAGGGTAAATAAATCTAGATAGAGGATGGGAGCAGATGAGGTGACGTGAATGAAGGAGGGACTGGTGGAAAGAATAAAACGGTGTGACAATCGAATATAGCAGATGCGAATATACATTAGAACAGACTAATGTCTTGAAGGAACCAGTAGTGAGTTTTTATTATTGTTAATAATAATGATAATAATAACAATAATAACAATTTTAATAAAAACTCTTGTCGGGTTGCTTCAAGACATCAGTCTGTTCTAATATATATTCGCATCTGCCAAGTTTGTATTTGGGGAGTATTACGACCATTTTTGGTGAACATTCAAGCATAACTATTTAAGTAAAACAAAGTTTAAATTTTAAGTTATTATTGTTACTAAAGAACTTCTCTTCTTCCTCATTATATTATTATTTTTTATTATTATCGTTATTATTATTATTATCATTATTATTATAACTTATTATTGTATGATTAAAATGACAAGTTATTAGGCAAAACATGTCAAAGCAATTTGTATTATCTGACTCATATTTATATGATTTGGAGCATTACATTAGGCGTGCAACGTATTTTGTATAAGAAATTATATGTGTATATGTTAAATTTACCAACGTGTAATGTGTATGAGAAATTGTTGACGCAATGCAAATGTTTCTGTTCTGTATAATGTTTTGCTGTAGTATCCGACCTGCACCTCATGGAGACAACAAAGGGACGTAAAGAAGTAGGCAGGTTTGACCTTTTTTTTTCGTTTCTCCGAGTAATTTGGAGGTAGAATACTAAATATGGAAACTCTTGGCATGGTATGTAAATTTCTTTAGTTAATTACAATGACCGAGCATGAAGATATGTTATATTATATATATATATATATATATATATATATATATATATATATATATATATATATATATATATATATATATATATATATATATCTGTCTATATATATACACATCATTCTTATCATTATTTTGTCACTATCATTACTATTATCATTATTGTTATCGTTATTGTTTTTATCCTTATATCTGCTTATTAATATCATCACTAACATCATCATCCTCATTACCTAATGCGCTCCGGTGGAAACATTTGTGCCAAGGACGCTTCTCATCGCACGAGGGGGCATTGCGCCCTCATGTGTGGGCACAAGGTGGTTGGGGACTTCCTTACCCAAGAGCAGTCGAACGTGACCAACATGGAAGACTTGACAGGCCACGGGATCTTCAGAAAGGCTTCGACAGATATCTCACTCTCTCTCAGCTTGACGACTCCCCTCAAAGGATATGCAAATTGCCCCGTCTGAAGGCCCTATCACACTAGCACTTTTTCCGTCAATTTCTGGGCTTCCGTCTGAATGTGAGGCTTTCCGCAAGGATCGTCTACAAACGGAGCGCCTCCCAGACCAAGACGGTGACGACCGTTTCTGTCTGAATAATTTCCGTGTTGATCTTGTGCTATTAATAAATTAGACAGGATGAGTGAATGTAAACATGAGCTAATATTTTAGAACATTCGTATATACAATAAACATCATCATATTTCTTTAAAATAACGTAATATGCATGAGAATGTTCGTGCGATTCCCGGGACCTCACACTCCGATAGCGCCATGTTTGTTTACATGATTTTCATACGGAGTTCATTCGGAAGCGCAAAAATTGACGGAAAAAGTGCTAGTGGGATAGGGCCTTTCATGACGCAGTGAGGCAGCACCTCCACCTCCAGAGACCAGCTTGGGAAGAGGGGATCAGGAATGCAGTCAAGCACATCCACGTCGACTACAAGGAAGGGCGGAGCTGCGAAAGTCCAGAACAAAGTCAAGACTGCAGTGAAAAAGGTCATGCTAACGGCTTCTCTCTTTGATGAAAAATATAAAGGACAGGTAAAAGAAGTAGGGAGCGCTGCGGAAACCTGTTCAGATTTATTGCCCTGATAGATATAGCTTCATTCTAGTTCTCGGTACCGACACTGGTGCGGCAGCCGACGTGAGTGTTGATATGAAACGTTTCAGGAGCATGGAAGGCCAGAAAAAAATCCTGTGTCTGAGAACAGAAGTAAAGAAGACCAGGATCCAGCTCGAAGAGGCATTTTTCTTAAACTACTGGAGGCCGTTAAATCAAGCCTAGAGTGTCACTTATCCGAAGACATGACTGAACCTCATCCCTTGCTCCTTGAGGAAAGACAGCGCAGGAGGAGCCATGATTTTGGCCTGGGAAGGGAAGGTCTATCTTCTGCTGATCCGCGTGTCGATGGTGCCCGTCTTACCCTCTGACCTTCCGCGACCCAAGCTGACACCAGGAGGGTAGGCGCCGTTCACCTCACGAGCCGAGGCCAAGAATGGGTTCTCTCCTTCACTCTCCTTGAAGCCCAGATAATATCGTCCTTTTTTGCAAAGTAGAGGGCAGTCATCCAGGCCTGCATGGCGCTCCTGCCTTCCCTCAGAAGAAATGGGCTCCAACACACACACACACACGGCACGCACGCACGCACGCACGCACGCACGCACAGCACACACACACACACACACACACACACCACACACACACACACACACACACACACAACACAACACACACACATATATATATATATATAATATATATATACACATATATATACACGCGTATTCACACACCCACGCACATATATACAAGGTCTATATAAGTACTAATATAGA
>NW_020869527.1:1519455-1521955 GCF_003789085.1 Penaeus vannamei | reverse complement strand
ACATATATATATATATATATATATATATATATATATACATATATTATATATATTATCTACACACACACACACACACACACATATCACACACACACACACACACACACACACTCACACACACACACACACACATTCACACACGGTATACAAACACACACACACACACATCTATCTATCCATATATCTATCTATAGAGTATATTCATAGATTGATAGACAGATATAGATAAATATATGGACACCTTTGTCGATTATTAAGTTACGCTAAACTTATGCCTGATATAAAGAAATTGCAAAGGCAAGATCAGCATTTGCACCGACGTATATCTATAACAGAATATAACATAACAGCTGTTCGACGGCACAAATCAGCTGACGGTAACAAATCAGCTGTTCGACGGTACAAATCAGCTGCTTCGACGGTACAAATCAGCTCGGTACGCGTTACACAAATCAGCTGTTCGACGGTACAAATCAGCTGTTCGACGGTACAAATCAGCTGTTGACGGTACACAGCTGTACAACATCAGCTGTTCGACGGTACAAATCAGCTGTTCGACGGTACCAATATCGGTTCGACGTACAAATCAGCTGTTCGACGGCACAAATCAGCCGAACAAATCAGCTGTTCGACGGTACAAATTCAGCTGTTCGACGGTACAAAGCTGTATCAGCTGTTCGACGGCACAAATCAGCTGTTCGACGGTACAAATCAGCTGTTCGACGGTACAAATCAGCTGTTCGACGGCACAAATCAGCTGTTCGACGGTACAAATCAGCTGTTCGACGGTACAAATCAGCTGTTCGACGGTACAAATCAGCTACCTCATGTTGACGGTACAAAATCAGCTGTTCGACGGACAAATCAGCTGTTGACGGTACAAATCAGCTGTTCGAACGGTACAAATCAGCTGTTTCGACGGTACAAATCAGTTTTGACGGTACAAATCAGCTGTTCGACGGTACAAAATCAGCTGTTCGACGGTACAAAATCACCGTTCGACGGTTCAGCTGTTCGACGGCCACAATCAGCTGTTCGATGGTAAAATCAGCTGTTCGACGGTACAAATCAGCTGTTCGACGGTACAAATCAGCTGTTCGACGGTACAAATCAGCTGTTCGACGGCACAAATCAGCCGTTCGACGGCACAAATCAGCTGTTCGACGGCACAAATCAGCTGTTCGACGGCACAAATCAGCTGTTTGACGGTACAAATCAGCTGTTCGACGGCTGTTCGACGGCACAAATCAGCTGTTCGACGGTAACAAATCAGCTGTTCGACGGTACAAATCAGCTGTTCGACGGCAATCAGCTGTTCGACGGCACAAATCAATTCGACGGCACAAATCAGCTGTTGACGGCACAAATCAGCTGTTCGACGGCACAAATCAGCTCGACGGTACACAGACGGTACAAGGCAGCTGTTCGACGGTACAAATCAGCCGTTCGACGGTACAAATCAGCTGTTCGACGGTACAAATCAGCCGTTCGACGGTACAAATCAGCTGTTCGACGGTACAAATCAGCTGTTCGACGGTACAAATAAGCTGTCTGCTGTTCGACGGTACAAATCAGCTGTTCGACACAAATCAGCTGTTCGACGGCACAAATCAGCTGTTCGACGGCACAAACCAGCTGTTCGACGGCACAAATCAGCTGTTCGACGGCACAAATCAGCTGTTCGACGGCACAAATCAGCTGTTCGACGGCACAAATCAGCTGTTCGACGGCACAAATCAGCTGTTCGACACAAATCAGCTGTTCGACGGTACAAATCAGCTGTTTGACGGCACAATCAGCTGTTCGACGCAAATCAGCTGTTCGACTCGTTCGACGGTACAAATCAGCTGTTCGACGGTACAAATCAGCTGTTCGAGGGTACAAATCAGCTGTTCGAGGGTACAAATCAGCTGTTCGAGGGAACAAATCAGCTGTTCGACGGTACAAATCAGCTGTTCGACGGTAACTCTCCCGTTCTTTGCCTGCCCCTGACCTCATCTTCCCCTCGTGCAGCTCCAGTCATGCGCTTAACTCCTTTTCGCACAATGAGGACAAAGTAAATTGGAGGACACGCTTACTATTCCGAGCTTGTTTTCCGACGTCCTAGGTGTCATGCAGCACTTAGATCTCAATGGAATAGAGAAATAACATGGCCAACACCGCATGACACACCTCATATTCGGAATTACATGGCCAACACCGCATGACACACCTCATATTCGGAATGACATGGCCAACACCGCATGACACACCTGAACGTAGAGCCGTGGTGGCGGTGGATTTCTACCATTTTCGGTCGAGGTTCCCCGCCATCACTACTCTGATTGGCAGCGGCGCGAGCAAGGTGTCAGAAGCAAGGTGTCAGAAGCAAGGTGTCAGAAGGGTGTCGAATATGAGCGTGTGACTCACCGTACAGATAAGGAGCCTCCTGAGGTAGATGCTATAGCGGATAGGTCTACATTTTTGTTTGCATGTGTGGATTTTATATATATATATATAT
>NW_020869527.1:1491955-1509455 GCF_003789085.1 Penaeus vannamei | reverse complement strand
CAGAAAAAAGTAGAGAACACCGTCAGAGGAATCACGCCTCGACCTCAGCAGGAACAGACAGGTCCTCTCGCCCCTTCCCTCCCTTATACGTCGTCGACATCTGGATCGTTGTGCCTTCGACGATGTTGTAGAAGTTCGGTGTCTTGTCGTCCTGAAGTCGCTGCCCTCTGTACAGGAGTCGGATGTTCTCGGGGGTGAGGCCGTACTGGGCGTGCAGCGTCTCCTTCACGCGGAGGAACGTGTCTTTTGGGTCGACGTTGATGAAGAACTGCTTGTCTGTGAGGTCTTTGACGATGATTCGTATTGTCTGGAAGGGGAGGAGGGGGTCGTGAGGTCCTTAGAGTGGGGGTGAAGGTATACTTGTACCGTATGGGATTGTATGTGTGCGCACGAATGCCTGAATTGTCTCTCTCTCTCTCTTTCTCTGACACACACTCACTCTCTCTTTCACTCACACAGCCACCCACACAGGCTCTCACAACAACACTCTCTCTCTCTCACTACACACACACAAACACTCTCTCTCTCCTCTCAACACACACACTCTCTCACTCTCTCTAACCATTCCATCCTCTCTCTCTCTCTCTCTTCTCACCCACCCTCTTTCTCTTTCTCTCACACCCCTCTCCTCTTTCTCTTCTCTCCCTCCCCCCTCTCTCTCTCTCTTCTCTTCTCTCTCTTTCCCCACCCCCTTCCTCTTCTCTCGTTCTACAACCACTCTCTCTTTTCTCTCCCCCTCTCTCTCCACCCCACACCCTTTCTCCCTGACCACACACGCCCTCGCCTGCTCTTCTTCACTCTTCTCTCCTCTCACACATCGACCTCACCCTCTCTTCTCTTCTCTTCTTTCTATCTCACACCCTCTCTTCTCTTGTCTTCTCGCCCCACACCGACGCTCCACTTTCTCTCTCCTCTCTCCCACACCACCCTCTCTTTCTCTCTCTCTTCCCACACCCACCCTCTCTCTTCCTCTCTCTCCACACCCCTCACTCTCACCCCACAAAAACCACCGTCTGATTCCCCTCCTGGTTGCCCCTCTGTGGCCTCGGCTGCTCCGCCGTCGCCTCGCCCAGCAGATCGAAATTATCCTTCAGATCCTTCAGGGCCGCTCCTGTGTGGACCATCCGACACGTAGGACACTTGAGCTGCCTGGCATCGTTGTAGATGTGCTGGAGACACTCCCTGCAGGTGCTGTGGCCGCAGGAGAGAGCCACCGGGGCCTTCGCGCCCTGGGAGTAGTTGGCGCGACATACCTTGCACTCGGGGGCCATTCTCGCGATGTCTGAAAGGGGGGGACAGGAAATAGAGAAATGGAGATGGATAGAGAGAGAGGGATGGAAGGTGGGAGAGAGGGAGAGAGAGAGAGAGAGAGAGAGAAGAGAGAGAGAGAGGAGAGAGAGAGAGAGAGAGGAGAGAGAGAGAGAGAGAGAGAGAGCAGAAGAAGAAGAAAGAAAGAGAAGAAGAAAGAAAGAAAGAAAGAAAAGAAAGAAGAAAGAATGATGAAAGAAAGAGAGAGAGGAAGAAAGAGAGAAGAGAGAGAGAGAGAGAGAGAGAGAGAGAGAGAGAGAGAGAGAGAAAGAGAAAGAAAGAAAGAAAGAAAGAAGAAAGAGAGAGAGAGAGAGAGAGAGAGAGAGAGAGAGAGAGAGAGAGAGAGAGAGAGAGAGAGAGAGAGAGAGAGAGAGAGAGAAAGAGAGAGAAAGAGAAAGAAAGAGAGAGAGAGAGAGAGAGGAGAGAGAGAGAGAGAGAGAGAGAGAGAGAGAGAGAGAGAGAGAGAGAGAGAGAGAGAGAGAGAGAGAGAGAAAGAAAGAAAGAAAGATGAGAGAGGAGCCACCCGGCGGCGCGCTGCGGGGCAAGGCTAAGATGACAGACGAGATAAGGGAAAAAGGGTTAACTGTATGGATAGAGGAATATGGAAGTGTGGGACATGATATTCTTATATATGTTGTGTTAGTCACTTCTTAACAATGATATTATCAGTATCTATTTTAGCTATATCCATATTCGAATCGAGGAAGCTGTAACACACACGAAAAAAAACACGCACACACGAAAATACACACATGAAAACACACACACACACACACACACACACACACGAAAACACACACACACACACACACACACACACACACACACACACACACACACTGGCTGCATGCAAATTGATAAATCGTCGATTATTTTTGTCATGACACACAAACACAATAAGATGAAAAAAAAGAAAAAAAAAACTCGGATGGTACAACTTTTACAGTAGTTTTATTTTACTCTTTGTAAGAATATGGTATTTAAAAAGGAGATTGTTAATAACTACACAGGATTTTTTTTTTTTAATTGTTCGAACGGTCATCAACTCATCGACATCTTAGGGCCAGTTAATCTATTTATTTATTTGAAAACAAATGAACGTCTTTCTGCATTTTTCATAATTAGTTTATCATTATTTTTTTCTTTGAGAAATGTTTCGACTGTATGATTTGCACTTGAGAAGTTCAGACATTTAACCTAACTTAAAGAGTTCGGACTTGCTAACCTGATCGATCCAATAGTTTTGTAGTTGTAGTTGTTGCTTTTTTGTAGTGTATTTTTTCCCGTTTATTGTCCTTCTTTCATATAAACCTATTTACCAAGGGATTTTGTTAAGTTGACGAAGGGTTCCTGGGAAATTGACATCCCAAAGGGGTTGCGAGTATTTATTTTTCCAGCCAAATACGTCCACCCCTATTGGTGGTTTGGCAAAGGCTGCACACATTACACAGTCACCTATATATATATATATATATATATATATATATATATATATATATATATATATATATATATATATATATATATATATATATACATATACACATAACACACACACACACACACACACACACACACACACACACACACACACACACACACACACACACACACACACACACACACAACACACACACACACACACATATATATATATATATATATTTTTTTATTTTATTTTTTTCAAATATACATATATATTTCTTTAAAAAAAGGTCTAAAGCTTTTGAATTTAAAACCTACATTTCGAACTTATGAAAACAGGGAGAAGAATTTTGACTTTTATTTCGATTTTGTGCATTCTTCGAGTTGCCCGTTCTGCCGCGAAGGAACAGGAACGGAACGTGTTAAGGAACCGTCACACGAGCGTCCTTTCACCGATAAATCAACGGAAATTTGAACTTTTCCACTTCCCGCAACTTCCAAGTCAACGATACCTCTGACGTGGAAAGGTATGAAGGAGAACGAATATCTCCAACAATACAATTTCTGACGAAGATACAATCGAAACCGGTAAAATACATCCCTTGTATTGTGGAGATATTCGTTCTCATTCATACCTTTCTACATTTGTCAACAGGAATATGGTGCAATACCTCTGATGTAGAAGCGAAGTGTATGTATCGTTTACAAATCAGGAAAACGACATGTCAAGAAAGATTCTGTAGTGTTTAGTTAACCCTTTTTTTTGGAGAAAGAAGGGGTGGGGTGGGGTGGAGGGTGGAGGGGGGTGGAGGGGAGGGGGTAAAATTACGGTCAGGTGTGCAGCTATTATTTAGTATTAAGTTGGTAATTGGTAATTAAATTTATATGTAATTTGAAATATTTCCGAGACGAGGGCTCATCAGCTACGGTTGTATCCTGACATGAGGGACACTTCACTTCTCTAAATGACACGAGTGCTGAAAACCCTTCATGTTAAAGCGCATCTCATCCTATTTTATTAAATAGTATTCATATGAAAGTGCTAGATCAGTAGTTCTCAAGCTCTCAAACCCAGAATTAATTAACTGGCAGTAAAGCACACACACACACACTCTCTCTCAAACACACAGACACACACAAAGTCGACCCAAAAATATATCTTGGATTTCGTAACAACACCAAAGACCCAGACGACTACTTTCATTATCCACAATTTCACTACTTCCTCGTCAGCATCCACACTTAATAACACACTTTAAAGTCATCAAACAAGCCATCTAGATACTTAATACTTCGATCCTTAGCCCATAAATAGCCTCATACTTTTATCCACAATTTCAATGCTTCCTCGCTAGCAGCCACACTTAATAAGACACTTTAAAGTCATCAAAAAGCCATCTAGACACTTACTACTTCGATACTTAGCCCATAAATAGCCTCATACTTTTATCCACAATTTCAGTACACTCTTTAAAGCCACCAACAAGCCATCTAGACACACAATACTTCGATCCTTAGCACATTAATAGCCTCATACTTACATTTCTCAATGAGTGACGGTGTTTGCTTACCTCGGGAAGAAGAAGACGTACTTACTTGACTAGCCTCTCGCGACTCACAAAAGCTGCTATCACCCTTTACAGAATAACTGGAGATAAGGTTTTATCTTATCAAGGCTGGCTCTCTTGGTTACTGTATTTGTTCAGATGTTTGTATAATACGAATATATATATATATATATATATATATATATATATATATATATATTATATATATATATATGTGTGTGTGTGTGTGTGTGTGTGTGTGTGTGTGTGTGTGTGTGTGTGTGTGTGTGTGTGTGTGTGTGTGTGTGTGTGTGTGTGTGAAAATTAGATCATCAACAGTGTGTGCGTATATATTATATATATATATATATATATATATATATATATATATGTATGTATATATACATATATATAGATATAAATATAGATATAGATAGATAGATATATACGCACATACACACACACACATACATACATACATACATACATACATACATACATACATACATACACACACACACACAAATTTAGATCATTGGTCATAGATATAGTTCACCTTGGTGGACAACTATGTCATATACGTAGAGGAACGTACATCAACAGTAATATGGAAATATAACTTTACATGATAGAGATATGGGCATCAGTGTAATCCAGGAATTTGATAACATTTTTGATAAGAAATGTACGTGGGGTTGAAGGGATTTTTTGAAATGAAAGTATTTTCTCAATGATTTCAATGGAACTCCTTTTTTTTGGATTGAAAAGAATTAAATGAAATGAAAGAAAGATGTAGGGAAATGGTCAGGGATGAAAAGTGTTGAATAGAAAAAAAATATATATGATCGATAAAGTTGACAAAATTGAATGTTGAACAAAATCACCAATTGAACAAGAAATGGAAATAGCAAATAAATATGAATGAATTGAAAAGAGGTGAAAAAAGAAAAAAAATAAAGATGTGAATAAACATGAACAAAACTGAAAAGGTTGAATGAAAATGAACAAACCTGAATGGAAACGAAAAATAATGAATACAAATCAACAAAATCAGATGAAAATGAAGAAGGTAAGTAAAAGTGAATAAAACTGAATGAAAAAAAAAATGGTGAATATAATTAACAAAACTGAATAAGAATGAAAAATGGTGAATAGATATGAACAAAACTGAAAAAAATGAATAAGGATGAAAAAATGTGAATAAGAATGAGCAATTTTGAATGAAATAATAACAACTGAAATGAACAATTATGAAAAAGGGGTGAATTCAAAACGAACGATGAATAGAAAAAAAACATGAATAAAAAAGGTTGAACACAAAACGAAAGAAGAATAGAAAAAACACGAATAAAAAAGGGTGAACACAAAACGAACGAAGAAAAAAACATGAATAAAAAGGGGTGAACACAAAACGAACGAAGATTAAAAAAAACACGAATAAAAAAGGCTGAACACAAAACAAACGAAAAATAGAAAAAAAAACATGAATAAAAAAGAGTGAACACAAAACAAACGAATAATAATAATAAAAAAAACACAAATAAAAAAAATATAAAAAAGCACATTACACATTAAGAACAGATGATGAACTACAGGTGAGTCATACCATAGGCTTTCGGGTCGCCTGTTCTCCTGAGGGCACAGGTCGCTATAGATATTCTACGGCCTCCTCCGCCCTGCAACATGATGTGGCTTGCAACATGACGTGGTTTGGCTGTTTCCCCTGTGTATCTGTGCCTTTTTTTAAATGAGAATAAACCTGTTTTTATTCTCCTTTGACTTACCTTTCCCACTGGCCCGTAATCTCTCTCTCTCTCTCTCTCTCTATATATATATGTATATATATGTGTGTGTGTGTGTGTGTGTGTGTGTGTGTGTGTGTGTGTGTGTGTGTGTGTGTGTGTGCAGTGTGTGTGTGTGTGTGTGTGTGTGTGTGTGTGTGTGTGTGTGTGTGTGTGTGTAGGTATAGGCAATATACATAGTATAGGCAATTGTCTGAAAACATATGTTTTTTTCTAGAAAACCCTAATGTCTCATGCATACGTATCTACATGAATGCCTGTGTGCGCGCGGGTGACAAAAGGTCGACTGTCCCCTTATCTTATCTCTCACCCTAGACGACTCAGCAGGGGAAGGCTTGGTGTGCAGTTTCACCCTTCGACTGAAAGGAGGAGGTCTGTTTCGTCGCATCTCTAACCACGTAAAAAAAAGGTACACATTTTAACGTAACGAGGTAACTGCCAATTTGTATCATTTCTCCACAGTCGGTGTGCACTGCCTCTCGAGTGGGTTTTGTTCTCGATGAATCTCACGGCAGGTTAGAACAAGGGAACAAATCATGGTGTTTGATGCAGGAACTTTCCCCGTCTTTCTGTCCTGGGGGTTGATCCATAATTCACGTTTGTTCCAAGATATTGAGGAAAAATCCGATTGTTATCCCGGTTTATTCTGTAAATTGCGTAGGAAAAATCCCTGTCCTTTATCCTTTATTATTCTATAAATTGCGTATGATTGGGGTTCGAGAGCAAAGGGTTGGTATCAGAGTAGCCTACACATCGGAGAGCCTTTTTTGGAAGAATTCATGGCTGCCTTGTCAGAGTCAGTCATTACAGAGTAACTTGGGATGAGTGTCATTTAGTATTTATTTCATATTCGCCTCAAGCATCTAGGCATGCACGAGTTCATTTTATCCCCGATCGACAGTACGTAGACAAAAGCACAAGGCATTGTTTGTGCGTGTGTGCGCTTGTATTTTCTCTCTCTTTTATTTATCCGTTGCGGGTCGGATATCCATAATGGCGTGTGATTACGAGAGCTGGAGAAGAGGATGAAAGGGAGGGAGGGCATTCTATCGAAATACCTGTAGCTCTTTGCATATATCTTCTGCCGTTTTCGGAAGTTCCATCTCTGGGCCAGTACTTAGACTGGACAAGGAACCGGGGATTATAACATACATGCAAAATTCAGCTTGATAGACGTCACAAACAACCCTTTTTACTCTCTCTCTCTCTCTCTCCTCTCTCTCTCTCTCTCTATATTTTCTTCGTTCTGCGATCGTCATTCTTCGCCATTCTGTCAAAGCGTTTGTTCATCTCCACTATCAACCTCTGCGTCTCAGTAGCGGGGATCTGGCGAAAGAAATTGACCAATTCTTAAAAGAGATAATTCAGCTGGGACAAAGAATGAATGAAAGCACTTCATATATGCAGTGATTGAGGGTTTGTCTACACCACACTCCACACATATAATTACGATTTGTGAAAAGCCGTAAGTAGTTGAAAAAAAGTGTTCACAATTATCAGTATTATTTTGCCACTTGACCAATCCCTTGTACAAACTCTCTCTCTCTCTCTCTCTCTCTCTCTCTCTCTCTCTCTCTCTCTCTCTCTCTCTCTCTCTCTCTCTCTCTCTCTCTCTCTCTCTCTCTCTCTCTCTCATCTTCGTAAACTGAGAAAGATTGTAGAGAGCCTCTGTGGTTTCTTACCGGTGGGTCGTAACCTCTCGTGAAAGCTTTAGCATGGGTTTCTAAGCCTTGGGGAGGGGGCAATATGAGAAGAAGGAGAAGGAGAAGAAGGAGAAGGAGATAGAGAAGAAGGTGAAGGGGAAGAAGGAGAAGGAGAGGGATAACAAGGAAAAGAAGAAGGAGAAGGAGAAGAAGGTGAAGGAAAAGGAGAAGGATGAGATGAAGAGGAAGAAGGAGAAGAAGGTGAAGGAAAAGGAGAAGGATGAGATGAAGAGGAAGAAGGAGAAGAAGACGAAGAAGGAGGAGAAGGAGAAGGAGAAGAAGGAGAAAGAGAAGGAGAAGGAGAAGAAGGAAACGGAGAATAAGGAGAAGACGAAGAAGGAGAAGGAGAAAAAGGAGAAAGAGAAGGAGAAGGAGAAGAGAGAGAGAAGAGAAGGAGAAGGTGAAGAAGAAGAAGGAGAAGAAGGAAAAGAAGAAGGAGAAGGAGAAGAAGGTGAAGGAAAAGGAGAAGGAGGAGATGATGAAGAAGGAGGAGAAGGAGAAGAAGGAGAAGAGGGAGAAGAAGGAGAAGGAGAAGGAGAAGAAGGAGAAGGAGAAGGAGAATGAGAAGAATGAGAATGAGAAGAAAGAGGAGAAGGAAGAGAATGAAAACAAGGAAAAGGAGAAAAAGAAAAAGGAGAAAGAAGAAGAAGAAGGAGAAGAATAAGAGGGAAAAGAAGGAGAAGGAGATGAAGGAGAGGGAGAAGAAGGAGAAGGATGAGAATGAGAATGGAAATGAGAACAAGGAAAGGAAGAAGGAAAAGGAGAAGAAGGAGAAGATAGAGAAGAAGGAGAAAGAGAAGGAGTAGGAGGAGAAGGAAAAGGAGAAGAAGAAGAAAAAGGAGAAGAAGGAGGATAGGAGAAGGAGAAGAGAAAAGGAAGAAGAGAAAAGAAGAGAAAGGAGATGAGGAGAGGAAGGAGAAGAAGGAGAAGAAGAAGCAGAAGGAGGAGGAGAAGAAGGAGAAGAAGGCGAAGGAGAAGAAATAGAAAGAGAAGGAGAAGAAGGAGAAGGAAAAGGAGAGAAGGAGAAGAAGAAGAAGAAGAGAAGAGGAGGAGGAGAAAGAACTGTAAGGAAAGGTAAGTTGCTGTGACGTCACGGGAGTTCCTATCTACGCTAACGCAAGTTCTTCTAGAATGGGCAGAACAAAGGCGTTTGTGCATATATATGTATAAGTACGTTTGCGGCTATGTGCCCCCGTCGGCGTTAGCTCCCCGATGATATATATATATATATATATATATATATATATATATATATATATATATATATAATATGTGTGTGTGTGTGTGTGTGTGTGTGTGTGTGTGTGTGTGTGTGTGTGTGTGTGTGTGTGTTGTGTGCACATATGTATGTGAGTGTGTGTGTGTGTATTCATGCGTATGTGCATATATACATACACACATGAATAACAAATGCTCATCTGTACATGTGCGTGCATATATCTACACACACGAACACAAACAAACACCCCCACACATCCATTCTCAAATCCTCCCCAGATTCACCAGCAGACGACATGGCACCCAAATGCAAGGTGTGCCACGGCTTCTTCGGCCCCGGAGACAAGGCCCCCCTGTCGCTGCAGTGTGGCCACAGCACCTGCAAGCAGTGCGTCTTGAGGCTGATCGACGAGACGGGAGAAATCAAGTGCCCGACGTGTAGGGTCGTGACTGACGGTGCCAACGCTGAGGACTTGCCCGTGAACTACGACCTTCTGGACACAGCCACGGATGACCTCGAGGCACCCGTTCGTCGGCAGGTGAGGGTGAGGGAGGAGAGAGGGGAGAGAGAGAGGGGGAGGGAGAGAGGGAGAGAGAGAGAGAGGGAGAGAGGGAGAGTGAGGGAGGAGAGAGGGGACGAGGGAGAGGGGGAGAGGGAGAGAGAGGGGGGGGGGAGAGGAGAGGGGAGGGAGGAAGAGGGAGGAAGAGGAGGTGGAGGGAGAGGGAGAGGGAGGGAGAGGGAGAGAGAGGGGAGGAGAGAGGGAGGGAGAGGGAGAGAGAGGGAGAGAGAGGAGGGAGAAGAGAGAGAGAGAGGGACGGAGAGAGAGAGAGAGAGAGAGGGAGAGAGAGAGGAGACAGACAGAGAGAGACGATGAGAGATAGACGTATAGATAGACATATAGATAGACAAATAAATAAATAGATAGACAGAGATATAGACGGAAAAAACAAAGAAAGAAAAAAAAAGAGAAATCAAACAACCCCCCCTCCCCTCCCCAATGTACATTAACCCCCCTCCCCCCTTCCACAGTATGCATCACCCCTCCCCCTCACCTCCCACAGTGTACATCACCCCCCATCCTCCACCTCTCCGCAGTGAGCCTAACCCCCCCTTCCCCCTCACCTCCCACTGTATGCATCACTCACCCCCCTCCCCATGCCCCTCCCACAGTGTACATTAACCCCACCCTCCCCACCTCCCACAGTGAGCACTAACCCCCCACCCCTCTCCCACCTCCACAGTGTACATTACCCCCCCATCCTCCCCACCCCCTCCCACAGTGAGCATCACCCACCCCCCTCCCCACCTCCCTGCAGTGAGCACTCCTCCCCCGCCCACCTCCTGCAGTGAGCACTAACCCCCACCCCCCTCTTTTCCCTCTTTCTCCACAGGTTCGGATCAGCGTGATCGTGAAGGACCTGACCGGGAAGCAGTTCCGAGTGGAGGTCGAACCGAGCTCCCAGGTCATTCAGATCAAGAGGTCACTGTTTAACCAGTACGGCTTAACAGTGGACAATATTGCACTCATGTTGCACGGTCAACGCCTGAGGGAGGACGAGACCATTGCAGATAACGGGATCGTTGAGGGAGATATTATAGAGATGACCACAAGATACGAAGGAGGGGAAGTGGGTGGCATCTGAAGACCCTTGTCTTGATTTTGAGGATTTTTTTTTTTTTTGAGTTTTTTTTTTTGTTTTTGTGTTTTCTTTTCTAGGATTTTTTTTTTCGAGATTTGTGTTTTTTTTTTTTCTCGAAAGGTTTATTATTTTTGGCATGAAATTGTTCCCATTATTATATTGTTATTTAGGCATTATACTTAAGAAAAATAGTATCCTGATGATTATTTGTATTATTATTTATCACAGCCTTTTTATATTTATATATATTCATTTTTTGAGTATATTTTTTCCTTCGAGAATTAGATTAAATTTGAATTATATTAATATAATTTTTTTCACACAATAGAATAAAGTTATAATTATCTATTTTGTATATGATATTATTTAAATATATATGTTCATTATTAATATAATTCTTTTATTTAGGCATTTGAAAAGAATTTACTTTAAGTCTGATTTTCAGTGCACATTTTTATTTATTAAATTTATTAATATATTTTTTAGATATAAGATTTTTCTCGTAATCGAGAAAATTATAGAATTGTTATTATTATTAATTCGAAATTTATATTATTATTTGGTTCTAAATACTGTTCATTTTATATATATTATATTTTTATTATCATAATAATTACTACATATAATTTATCATAAGAGAAAAGATTATTACCACTTGTCTAAATTTTATTTTTCATATTTATTTATCTATTTTGTTATTTATTTCATAATAATATTTATTTATTATTATTATAATTTTTTCTAGAGAGTAATTTATTATGATATTTAGAGTGTTTTTCGAATTTATTATGTAGTTTATTTATTTATCGAGTTTATTATTATTAATTATAATTTAAGTCTGATAACCATTCATATTATATATATATTATATTCAATGAATATATAAAACTATATTATATAATGGACCTTATTTATATTATTAAAAGCTTATTAAAAAATAGTCATTATTCCCCCTGTATTATATAAATTTAACATATAATAACTTCTTTTTTAATTATATCTTAAATTAAGTCTATTATTATACCATAATATTTTCAAGTCCTATTCAATATGGATTATCTATTTATCCCAAGATAAATTACTATTTAACACTATTTTAATAAAAATTAATATATTACTAATATTAATTATACCATATATTTTTATTCACATATCTATTCTAATTATATTATTCAATCTATTATAATATTCTTCATTTTAGCATTACTTTTAGTTTATTTCCTCAACTGATCAATTATAAATTCCTTAGCCTTATTCTCGACATTTCTCCCCTTAGACTATAAGTATAAATTTGTGAACGAAAGCAGAAGCCAACATACAAAATCTGTCTGAATTTATGATTGTAAAATTTTATAACATAGTATAGCACACTTTATATACTACCAGGAGTATGTTATGTAAAGAGACACATGTAATAAAATATTAGATGAGAAAGATTATTTTATTTAATGATAAACAACAGAGAAAGAAAGAGAGAGACAAAAAAGAGAGAACCTTCCAACAGAAACAGTTATCAGAATGAAAAAAACAAAAAAACAATAATGGTGGGAAGAGAGATAATGCGGATAACTGCAATGAAAAAACAAAACATCAACACGATAAGGCAGGAAATTCCACATTGAAGCAGTAAGATTTAAAAATCTATTTGTCTCTATATATATTTTATTTTTATATTTAGAATTATATCTTTGGTTATCTTTTACTGTAGCTCTATAGTTCTTTCTATATCTACATCTCTATACCTATATTTATACATATATCTATATCCATATCTCTGTCTGTCTCTCTCTCTCTCTCTCTCTCTCTCTCTCCTCTCGTCTCTCTCTCTCTCTCGCTCTCCACGTCTCTCTTTCTTTTTTCTCCCTCTCTCTCTTTCTCTCCCACCCCCTTCTCCACCCCCCTTCTCTCTCTCTCTTTCTCCTCTCACTCTTTCTTATTCCCATCTCTCTCACTTCTCGTTCTTGTCTTTTCCCTAAACGTTACGAATTTCAAATCGCACGCTCATAACACCTTGTTTATCTCGTAAGCAAGCATGAAATCAATAAACAAGGTAGGTCATTATCAAATCAAATTCTTCAGCATTATATTTCACGAATTGTCCCGCCAAAGTGAGGTTTCAAAAATGTAATTCTTCAGATTTCTCTATTTAATTTCTAACTTGACATACGTATCTGTGAGAAAGGGTTGTTTCATCCTGTTAAAAATAGCTCATGGTCATATTTGGTGATGATAAGAGGGGGATATAGGGTTTACTGATAAGATTGGGAGGAATATCGTATGTCACAGGTCACCAGATCTAATACTCCAAAAAAGATGTTATGACTTCTAAAACACATACGCAGACATATTATAGGCCTATCATTATATATAACTTTTTTTTAATTCTCTGATTTTTTTTTGTTCATTTCTACTAAAATGTAGATTTATTACATCAATAGTACCGTATGTCTGTGCGTCGAAAGTGGCTGGCATGTGCTGATCAGCTGTTGTTCTGCTTCCACTAATGGCCGCTAGATGGCACCACTGTTTCAAAACTTCGTGGATACGTTTCTCATCGTCGCACAAACCCATACTCTTTTAAAGATTATTTAATGCTTTATATACTAATTAATCATTGACGATCGCCATGCTGGAACACACAAAAAAGAAAAGAAAAGAAAAAAAGTCTGTTATCGATGTTAAGTGGATCTCAGACCTCTGATTCTTTGTAGTAATGGTTGCATTACGTTCAGAGCAAATTATTTCACTCGTTTCACTCACTCACAAAATGAACCTCACCATTTTAGCATCCTTTCTCTGCCCTTGAGATCGCTTTGATCAGTGACCTAACTTAAAATCAAAGCTTTTTCACTTAAAACAAAGCCGCGAGTTTTTCTTGCACTTTAAAACAAAGCGCGAGTTTACTTTAAAACAAAGCAGCGAGTTTTTCTTGCACTTTAAACAAAGCAGCGAGTTTTTCTTGCACTTTCAACAAAGCAGCGAGTTTACTTAAACAAAGCAGCGAGTTTCTTTTTTTTTTTCTTGCACTTTTAAAACAAAAGCGAGTTTTTCTTGCACTTTAAAACAAAGCCGAGTTTTTTCTTGCACTTTAAAACAAAGCAGCGAGTTTTTCTTGCACTTTAAAACAAAGCAGCGAGTTTTTCTTGCACTTTAAAACAAAGCAGCGAGTTTTTCTTGCACTTTAAAACAAAGCAGCGAGTTTTTCTTGCACTTTAAAAACAAAGCCGCGAGTTTTTCTTGCACTTTAAAACAAAGCAGCGAGTTTTTCTTTGCACTTTTAAACAAAGCAGCGAGTTTTTCTGCACTTTAAAACAAGCAGCGAGTTTTTTCTTGCACTTTAAACAAAGCAAGTTTTCTTGCAGCGAGTTTTTCTTGCAAAAACAAAGCAGCGAGTTTTTCTTGCACTTTAAAACAAAGCAGCGAGTTTTTCTTGCACTTTAAAACAAAGCGAGTTTTTCTTGCACTTTAAAACA
The DNA here is from genome assembly GCF_003789085.1 of Penaeus vannamei. Lineage (NCBI taxonomy): Eukaryota > Metazoa > Arthropoda > Malacostraca > Decapoda > Penaeidae > Penaeus > Penaeus vannamei. The sequence goes on along the minus strand of NW_020869527.1, from coordinate 1,495,338 downwards.
CGAGTTTTCTTGCACTTTAAAACAAAGTTTTTTTCTTGCACTTTAAAAACAAAGCAGCGAGTTTTTCTTGCACTTTAAAACAAAGCAGCGAGTTTTCTTGCACTTTAAAACAAGCAGCGAGTTTTTCTTGCACTTTAAAACAAAGCAGCGAGTTTTTCTTGCACTTTAAAACAAAGCAGCGAGTTTTTCTTGCACTTTAAAACAAAGCAGCGAGTTTTTCTTGCACTTTAAAACAAAGCAGCGAGTTTTCTTGCACTTTAAAACAAAGCAGCGAGTTTTTCTTGCACTTTAAAACAAAGCAGCGAGTTTTTCTTGCACTTTAAAACAAAGCAGCGAGTTTTTCTTGCAGCTTTAAAACAAAGCTTTTTCTTGCACTTAAAACAAAGAAGCGAGTTTTTCTTGCACTTAAACAAAGCAGCGAGTTTTATTGCAGCTAGTTTTCTTGGCACTTTAAAACAAAGCAGCGTTTTTCTTTGCACTTTAAAACAAGCAGCGAGTTTTTCTTGCACTTTAAACAAGCAGCGAGTTTTTCTTGCACTTTAAAACAAAAGCAGCGAGTTTTTCTTGCACTTTAAAACAAAGCAAGTTTTTCTTGCACTTTAAAACAAGCAGCGAGTTTCTTGCACTTTAAACAAAGCAGCGAGTTTTCTTGCACTTTAAAACAAAGCAGCGAGCAGCGAGTTTTTCTTCACTTGCACTTTAACAAAAAGCAGCGAGTTTTTCTTGCACTTTAAAACAAAAGCAGCGAGTTTTTCTTGCACTTTAAAAACAAAGCAGCGAGTTTATTTAAAACAAAGCGAGTTTTTCTTGCAGCAGCGAGTTTTCACTTTAAACAAAGCAGCGAGTTTTTTGCTTTAAAACAAAGCAGCTTTAAAAAACAAAGCAGCGAGTTTTCTTGCACTTAAAACAAAGCAGCGAGTTTTTCTTGCACTTAAAACAAGCAGCGAGTTTTCTTGCACTTTAAAACAAAGCAGCGAGTTTTTCTTGCACTTTTAAAACAAAGCAGCGTTTTTTCTTGCACTTTAAAAACAAAGCGCGTTTTTTTCTTGCACTTTATTTTTCTTGCACTTTAAAACAAAGCAGCGAGTTTTTCTTGCACTTTAAAACAAGCAGCGAGTTTTTTCTTGCACTTTAAAACAAAGCAGCGAGTTTTTCTTGCACTTTAAAAACAAAAGCAGCGAGTTTTTCTTGCACTTTAAAACAAAGCAGTTTTTTCTTGCACTTTAAAACAAAAGCGAGTTTTTCTTGCACTTTAAACAAAGCAGCGAGTTTTTCTTGCCTTTAAAACAAAGCAGCGAGTTTTTTCTTGCACTTTAAAAACAAGCAGCGAGTTTTTCTTGCACTTTAAAAACAAAGCAGCGGAGTTTTTTCTTGCACTTTAAAACAAAGCAGCGAGTTTTTCTTGCACTTTAAAACAAAGCAGGCGAGTTTTTCTTGCACTTTAAAACAAGCAATAGTTTTTCTTGCACTTTAAAACTAGTTTTACTTTAAAAACAAAGCAGCGAGTTTTTCTTGCACTTTAAAACAAAGCAGCGAGTTTTTCTTGCACTTAAAAACAAAGCAGCGAGTTTTTTCTTGCACTTTAAAACAAAGCAGCGAGTTTTTCTTGCACTTTAAAACAAAGCAGCGAGTTTTTCTGCACTTTAAAACAAAGCAGCGAGTTTTTCTTGCACTTTAAACAAAGCGCGAGTTTTTCTTGCAAAAAAGCAGCGAGTTTTTTCTTGCACTTTAAAACAAAGCAGCGAGTTTTTCTTGCACTTTAAAACAAAGCCGCGAGTTTTTCTTGCACTTTAAAACAAAGCAGTTTTTCTTGCACTTTAAAACAAAGCGCGAGTTTTTCTTGCACTTTAAACAAAGCAGCGAGTTTTTCTTGCACTTTAAACAAAGCAGCGAGTTTTTCTTGCACTTAAAACAAAGCAGCGAGTTTTTCTTGCACTTTAAAACAAAGCAGCGAGTTTTTCTTGCACTTTAAAAACAAAGCAGCGAGTTTTTTCTTGCACTTTTAAAAACAAAGCAGCGAGTTTTCTTGCACTTTAAACAAAGTTTTTCTTGCACTTTAAAACAAAGCAGCGAGTTTTTCTTGCAGCGCGAGTTTTTCTTGCGCCGCGAGTTTTTCTTGCACTTTAAAACAAAGCAGCGAGTTTTTCTTGCACTTTAAACAAAGCAAGTTTTTCTTGCACTTTAAAACAAAGCAGCGAGTTTTCTTGCACTTTAAAACAAAGCAGCGAGTTTTTCTTGCACTTTAAAACAAAGCAGCGAGTTTTTCTTGCACTTTTTTTCTTGCACTTTAAAAAAAAAGCAGCGAGTTTTTCTTGCACTTAAAACAAAGCAGCGAGTTTTTCTTGCACTTTAAAAAAAGCAAGTTTCTTGCACTTTAAACAACAGCGAGTTTTTCTTGCACTTTAAACAAAGCGCGAGTTTTCTTGCACTTTAAAACAAAGCAGCGAGTTTTTTCTTGCACTTTAAAACAAAGCAGCGAGTTTTTCTTGCACTTTCAAACAAAGCAGCGAGTTTTTCTTGCACTTTAAAACAAAGCAGCGAGTTTTTCTTGCACTTTAAAACAAAGCAGCGAGTTTTTCTTGCACTTTAAAACAAAAGCCGCGAGTTTTTCTTGCACTTTCAAACAAAGCAGCGAGTTTTCTTGCTTTAAACAAAGCTTTTTCTTGCAAAACAAAGCAGCGAGTTTTTTCTTGCACTTTAAAACAAAGCGCGAGTTTTTCTTGCACTTTAAACAAAGCAGCGAGTTTTTCTTGCACTTTAGCAGCGAGTTTTTCTTGCACTTTAAAACAAAGCAGCGAGTTTTTCTTGCACTTTAAAACAAAGCAGCGAGTTCGCAGCGAGTTTTTCTTGCACTTTCAAACAAAGCAGCGAGTTTTTCTTGCACTTTAAAACAAAGCAGCGAGTTTTCTTGCACTTTAAACAAAGCAGCGAGTTTTTCTTGCACTTTAAAACAAAGCAGCGAGTTTCTTGCACTTGCAAACTTTAAAACAGCAAGCGAGTTTTTCTTGCACTTTCAAACAACAAGAAGTTTTTCTGCACTTTAAAACAAAGCAGCGAGTTTTTCTTGCACTTTAAAAAAAGCAGCGAGTTTTTCTTGCACTTTCAAACAAAGCAGCGAGTTTTTCTTGCACTTTAAAACAAAGCAGCGAGTTTTTCTTGCACTTTAAAACAAAGCAGCGAGTTTTTCTTGCACTTTTAAAACAAAGCAGCGAGTTTTCTTGCACTTTAAAACAAAGCAGCGAGTTTTTCTTGCACTTTCAACAAAAGCAGCGAGTTTTTCTTGCACTTTCAAACAAGCGCGAGTTTTTCTTGCACTTTAAAACAAAGCAGCGAGCTTTTCTTGCACTTTAAAACAAAGCAGCGAGCTTTTCTTGCACTTTAAA
>NW_020869527.1:1469855-1486855 GCF_003789085.1 Penaeus vannamei | reverse complement strand
ATTACATTAATAACACGGACCACAGCATGAACCACTTAACTCCCTGAACTGACATCAAAAGAAACCGTCTGACTTATACTACCGCAATTTCAGCCACCTTTCAAAAAAACACTTTAAAACCCCACGACCAAACACAAAATCGGAAAAAAGATCAGAAAAGGCAAACGAAAATATAAGAATGTACAACCAAAGAAAGAATATAAGACAACAATAAACAACAAAAAGTGGAAGAAACTTAAAAAAGCGGAGACAAAAAGTAAAAACGGGGCAGAAATAAAACGCTTCAAAATGAAAATAAGAAAAAGAAAATGAACTAAGAAAATCAACAGAAAACAGACAAACAAAGCAGGATGACTCCAAAAAACACAAGACGATCTCACAGAGTTGCGTGCCAATTCTATAGCAATACACTCCGCAAGCAGTGCGCCTTCTAAAATCATATAAGAGAGACCCGCCTCCACACAAACAGCGCCCTATCCTAAGACTGCCCATGCACAGAGCAAGGGACACACACGAAGAAAAAATTCAGCGATTAACAACACATCACTTACCAATACCTCCAGATAGAGGTAGTGAACCGGAGTTCCACTCATCTCGAAAGAACCAAATGATCTAAGGAAACACTAAGAAAAAGAGCCGGGGAGAAGTATAGGACAACCATATATGCAGAGTTAAGTGCGCAAATCGCACAAATCAGATGAGACGTTCATATTACCACTCGTCTAGAAACAATAACAGGCAATTACAGCATTATAAATTATCTTGTAATGTATTATTCGCGCACATTTACTAAATGTGGTGACAATCGGGCTGTTCCACTTAATCAACTTAGTGCAATACTAGCTGAACTATAGGCAACAACACTGTAATCAATATACTATAAGTATATAAAATTTGATATCTGCTCCGCTTCTTATTCAGACTCCAAATATGCGGGTTAAACTTCAGGATTGGCTATAGTAAATGTCATCGTAAAAAACAACAGCAAAACAAGCAAAACTACCAAAGCACCCAGCACAACACATAACTAATACAAACTTACATATACGCACAATAATCTTCACACTAATATCATAACTTTCCCTGAGGTATGGCTTAATTTCAGATAATTTAACTTTTACTACCTTATTAAACAGGTTAAATATGGAAACTTATGAACTAAAACACCTTCAAGCTAACACTAACAAAAAGATAACAGTCTTCTCACAATCTTGGGGTGGCCATAAGAGCTATTTAATTCTTAAAACATCTTTGCCTTATTGGGCAACGAAATACTAAAAAAGGCGAAAGCAAGCAAACCTACTGGCCCATATATATCATAACATTTCTCGCAACACAGAAAGTAATGCTACAGATTAACAAACCAATATAACGGTATCCACGATCAGGCATGGGAAGAGAGGCAGTGACTAAGCACTAATAAATGCAGCGCACAAATGTATGTATCCGATGGAGTTCAGAAAGGGGATAGCATGCAACGTAATTTCGAGAAATATCGCGTAGAACTACCTTAGAGCGACAGAGATAAAAGCAAAGGATAATAAATTTGATAAATTTTAGAACAAATATAACTTTTGAGAGTAGCAGTTTGTCCCTGTCATCTAAAATTCAATAAAACAGAAGCTGGATTAATCTCAGCCAACCTCGCCCTAAGCGCCCAGCATTCTAATACTCATTTAGTACACAAGTAGATGATCACTAAAGACAAGATGTAGAGTAACTATATCTATTTGCGTACTTTCAAGAATCAAACGCGATCATAACGTATAAAAATAAATAAAAGTGTTCCTTATTGCATCTGATACTAAGCATTGGAATTGATATTCACTTCGCATCCTAAGAAAACAACTAAAATTTGTGATTTGTCGGAATAATGTAGATTACACACTGTGAAATAACGGGCAATTCAAGTCCCCTTTGCCAGAACAGTAATCCGTCCGATTTTCCGCTCGGTCTCCCATCGTTTTTTTGCTCCCATTATTTACTTCGGCGAGACATGGCAAGCGCTTATGAAGATAATAGGAATCGGTAGAGCATATATTTAACTCATGTTACACAGCAAGCTATACTTACATACACAAGTTCCTATCTATCCATAAAGATATCATCAGAAAAAAAGAGATAAATACCTATTGCCACATATTATAGATATACCCTCTAATCACACCCTCTCACATTCTTCTCGCGGCTTAAGCGATTCAGCAGTTTCTTTAAATCTGGTGCTGGAGTACATTCATATCAATATTCTTTAAGTATCTACATTACAGTTAACTCCTTTTATTAGGAATCTTTCATATTTCTTCTGCGTTACATATTCTGTAACATGTTAGTTAAAAAGTTTTATCATGCCACGAACTGGACACGGGAAAGACTAGATCAGTAGCAACTCGATGAGGTCATGGCGTCAGATTTTGATTACGTCAAAAAATTACGATTCTATTTTTGGATAAAGCACATAGGGTTTACTGTTCATTTTGGTGTTTTCAATTTTCAAAAAGGATTGAAAATAATGAGTTTAAAGGTTATATTTTCAATGAACAATCATCAAAATAGCCCTGTGAATGAGAGTGGGCGATTATGGTTATGCATGTACGATTCTCAAGTGGAATTGCTCGCAGTGAGAGTCAAGCCATAGGCCTGTATTCTTTACTCAGCTTGAAGGGATTACGCATACCTACTTTTATTTATACCTCCATGCACTCAATAAATGAATGAAAGGTATTTTATTTAATGTGTAGGATACCAGGCCGGGCTATTTTTAGAATAGCACATGTTCATGTTTACATTTCGTACAATATCCAACAGTGTTAAAATTTCGATGGCTTTTCAGGCGTTTTTGACTTCATAAAGTCTTGTTGGCCTGGTATCCTACACATTAAATAAAATACCTTTCATTCATTCACTGAGTGTTTGGAGGTATCAATAAAATTAGGTATACTTAATCCCTTCAAGCCGAGTAAAAAATACAGGCCTATGGCTTGACTCCCACTACGAGGAAATAAAACCAATAAAATCATTATTTTCCATCCTTTTTGAAAATTGAAAAGACCAAAGTAATCGACCAGTAGTGTAGTGCTCGACTTTCGTGGTGGTAGTGATTTCGTAATTTCTTATTACTGATTCGAGTGAAAGATTATCATCCTCACCAATTTCGCAATAAAATTGGCCATTCACTTTTTGGTAGAATCGCAACATTTGTGACGTCATCAAAATCTGACGTCATGACCTCCTCGAATTGCTACTGATCTACCTTTCCCGGCTGGACACAGCGTGGTGTTTACAAAATCAGCTGATTGACATTTACTGCTTGTGATTGGTCAAGACTCCCTAAGAGCCCCCTAAAACAGCAGCTGTGATTGACCACCGAAGATCCGACGCCTTAATTGATCTACAGCGCTGCGGGACTTAAGGCAGGGATAAGGCTCCTTAAAAAAACGTTTGTGCATACGAGGCTAAGTCCGAGATACGGCGCCTTTGACGGGCCGTAACTTGGGTCGCCGCTGGACGGTTTAGGCCTCCAGCATACCTGAACTTCAGGCTCTTTTGAGAATCCGGCCCCTAAGCTCTTGTTCTTCATCTTCACCCCATCCTCTCGGAATCCCCTACCTTTGTTCCTTCGACAAGTGGTTCTTCCTCAGACGCATAAATCTCCTCCATTTGATCTAATTGCCCTTAACTTTTAACTCCTTTCACCCTTTTTATCAACTCAAACCTTATAATATACCCTATTAGCTCCCCTCCCAAAACCTTTTTACGACCATACTACCCTTCAGTACTGTTCAGCCTCTAACCTTACCCTTTTCGGCACAATGTTTTACCCTAGTACTGTATGATCTTTGATGTCTAGCACATTTATTTTGTTTAAACAACTTAAATATTCCTTATTATCCATAATCTTCACCCTTTTCCCTAATCGTCACTCTTCTTAATTTTCACCTTTATCCCCAGTCTTCACCCTTATCCTCAACCTTCATTCTTAACCCTAATATTCACCCTTATCCTCAATCTTCATTCTTAACACAAAATTTCACAATTATCCCGTCTTCATTCTTATCCCCTAATCTCCACCCTTATCAGCCATCCATACCCTAACCCCCAATCTTCACCCTAATCTACAATCCTCAACCTTTATCCTATATCCCACCTTATCCCAATATCCCACCGCCGACCCACATCCCGAGACCCACGCTTATGAGGAACACCCTAAGAAGGAGACAAGACACGGCGGAGGAGGCGCTTGAGGTGAGGGTGTTGAGGGCGAAGAATTCAGCCACGTGGTCCAAGGAGCCGTTGTTAGGGTGGCACTGCAGCTGGAGGGCGTGGCACAGCAGAGGGTACACGTCCACCTGGCTCACCGGCTGTGATTGGTGTCCCGAGGTGAAGGCTCGTGGAGAGGATTGGCGTGAGAAGGTTGTAGTATTGTGGTGTGTGTTGTGATGTGTGTGTGTGTGTGTGTGTGTGTGTGTGTGTGTGTGTGTGGTTGTGTGTGTGTGTGTGTGTGTGTGTGTGCGTTGCGTGCGTGCGTGCGTGCGTGCGTGCGTGCGTGTGTGTGTGTGTGTGTGTGGTGTGAGTGTGAGTGTGAGTGTGAGTGTGAGTGTGTGTGTGTGTGTCTGTGTTGTATATGTATACGTATATGTATATTATATGTGTGTGTGATCTAACCATATGTGTATATATACATGATGTACATCCGTATATTTAACTATTTGTATAAACTGATAAAACTTCAATAATTGAATATAAGATGAGGTACTGCAAATATGTGCATTTGAGACTCATAATATGCCTTAATATTCTGCCACATTAAGTGAACCACGCAACACTGCAGTCTCATATATTAAAAAATGGTTTTGAATACCAGATTGGAAAAATTGTTTTATCTTTTTTGTGAATTTATTTATTTTTACATGTTCGAATCTAGTTTTATCAACTGCAAATCTGATGAAGAATGATATCCATGATAATTACAATAGTCATTATTTTTTCAGAGTGGATATGATTTCAACGGAAACTTTCTTGGATTTTTTTTCTCAACTATCATCAGAGTTCTACTTAAAAAAAGTAATGAGCTCTAAAAAAAATATTTCATCAAATCACAAAAAATACTATTAAAGTTGAAAATTTCCCCAGTCAATTTGTAAAAAAGGAAAGGAAAAGAAATGAATTGAAACGAAAAAGAAAGAAAAGAAAATAAATGAAATAAGAAGATAAAAGAAGTGAAATGAATTAAAAGGAAGAAAGAAAAGGAGAGAAAAAAAACGAAGGAAAACAAGAAAACGCGTCCAGTCTTTACAGAACCGACCCCCCCCCTGACTCACACGGCCCGACGGCGAAGAGGATGCCCCTCATGTCTGGCAGCTGGTCGGCGGTGTTGTCGAAGCCGTGGCGTCCTATGTTGTCGGATTCTTGCTCCGGCAGAGAGTAGTAGGTTCCGGGGCTCTTGAGGGAGTAACCTTCAGGAGTCGAGGGGGTAATGGTTGATAAGAATTAGTTGGCGAAAGGGACGATTCGGTGGATCTAAAGAAAGGGGGTTTAGAAGTGGGGGGAAAAGGGTATGAGTGATACTGAATATCGCAGTGCAAGGAATATTTGATTGGTTTGATTCTAATCACTTGTAATTTTGGGCGAGGATTTTATCGAAACGGTCAACATATTCTCTTGGCACTGTGAGTCACATCGTATTCTCATTCTACCTTTATATCATTTCTCTCTTTGCCGCCGTTCGAACAATCTCAAGTTCTGTACAGCTGCCTCTCCTCGCTTACTCTATTCGGGCAATATTATTTCTCTTTTCTCCCCTTAACAGCTCTCCTTTACTTTGGTACAACCCCACTCCCCTTTCTCACTATACATTTCTAACACTCTCACCATGCTTCTGGTAAAGATCGCCTGTCGCTCTTATATTTCAACGATGAAAAGGTGACCCTCAACGCTGTTCCGCTTTCTTCTAACTCCCTATTTTACGCTTTTTACAGATTACAGATTTACAATACTCTCAACATAACCAGATCTGACATTGAGGTCACTTTGACCCATCCGAGATAGGAGTTAAGACATTTGGTCCTTGAGTCGCAGTGTGATCATCCCAATATTGACATTTTTTTACGGATGGCACTACTAATAGCATTATCTTCGAGATAGAGTGATAAAGAGTCTCATGACAACAATTAAAGAAATGAAGATGGGGGCTAGATGATATGGATAAAATTCACTGAGGGACAATAGAAAACGGTGGATGTGGGATAAAAATAATAAACAAAATCAGATGTAGCTTAATTTTGCATTTGTTTATATGAAGTAGTGATCCTAGAACATATAGAATGATAATATTAATCATCGGAATATAAAATAAAATGGAAACAATAGATATAAGAAAAAGAAATATACATAAGAAAACATCAATAACTTATAAAATAAAGATCATATTCCCATACCCTTATTATAGACATTAAACGTTTATAACAAGAGTTATGATTGTAGTAAAGAAATAAATCTAAGATTACATCATCATGCATATGTCTACTCTCCACTTCATGATAAAAAAATAGAAACTATCGATCACTCTATTACCTTACACAAAATAAGATCAAGAAAGAACCTCTTATCTCATTACATTGACCTCAATTTCACATCATCCAATATTCCAATCTGCTAGGTAACAAGCATATAATTAGGAACTAAATAACCACGTGACCCACAAGAGGGTAATCTAATAATTTAATACTGAGGTTTTAAGGACAAAACGGCTGAGAGTCGTGGATGAATATCTGTGGTTACCCTTTTGGTATTATATTGGTATAGCTATATATTATGCTATCCACTGCATGTTCTACTTTCACTTGACACATCGAAACATTTCATTCAGAACAGCCCACTGGGCATAGTACTTGCACAGGCGACCTCCTACCGAACCCTTCCAGATAAAGAAGTTTTTTTATCATAAGCCATTTATAACTAAAATTCTCTATTTCTCAATGCGAATAGAATGTTTGAGAATTTTGTATGTGCGTTAAGTGATCTTGATGTCAAAGAGTACCATTGTATGTTTACAGACATGGTGGTTCATTTGTATTTATTGACTGTAGCTGTTAAATGCGTATTGCGATCGTAAGTCAGAATATCACAGATCAGATCATGCTAAAAATTATATAAGTATATCGTAACCGTAAAGTACGATGTTACTATTAATTGAAAAATAAAGCAATAATAAGATAGATATTTTTTACTTACCTTGCATTTATTATCACATTGGATTATTTAAATGAACTGTGTAATTTTATTAATATATTATCATATATATACATTATAATAGGGCATCTAGAAACCCGATAAAATTCACACGTACACTGATTACCGGTGTATGTAATCACAAGTGATCTTACAAACACATAAAACCAAAAACAGATAAAAAGACAGGAAAAACACATATACTGTACATTAAAACATAATTTTTCTCTCATCATCTGCGTACGCTGATGCAATTACCGTGATCGTTGTATCCTCACAGGAAGAATGTTGATATAAACAATGGCCCCGTCACGGTCTTTTCGCGATTTTCGAACGCCTAAGAGACAAATATGCATGACAGGACGATTTATGCTCGGAACGGACCCAGGTAAGCGAAACAACCACACAGCCTCATCCATCCTATAGGGAGGCCCTTCCGTGCCAGCGCCCAGCTGGTTCATCATCGCACCACGTTCGTCACACACTGTACGGACAGGCAGGAGGGGAATTGGAGTCGACCATTCAGACAACAACACGCAACGAGAGATCTACAGATCCTGTGCATCGCAGTCTTAACTATCAACAATCTATCTATCTATCCACACACGACTATCGTCTCACACACATCTTAGCATGGGCAATCTTTTGTTATTTATTGGTGGTCGCGCAGAGCAACCGAGTAGACACACACACCCCATCTACCACATCGTTCCTCACCTCTCTTCTCTCATATCCATCAAACACTCCTACACTTCCTGCAGCCCCTACACCACCGCTATTACGACTACACACATCCTGCAACGCACAAACAGCTCAACTTCACACACGACTACATCCACGGAGCGCGCGAACGACACAGCTATCGAACAACTCGCGTACTATTCGACACACATCCGCTCCGGACACACACTCCGCGAGCACGATCCGCACAGAATGCACCCACACACACACCACCAAGCCACGATCAGCTTAAGCTTACTCACCCCGTTAGACCTGAGAGGAAGGTTGAGTAATAAAAAATATCATCAATCACAAACTACACATCTCACATTACTACAACCACACACACACACACAAAACGCACCAAGCAACACATCACACACAACACTACACACACAACTGACTTTGGCAACAAGACTGCAGACAACACACACTACAAGCTGGCAGTAATGAGGTACTTAAACAATAATGACTGTACATCAACATACAACAATCTGTCCAGGCAAGAATATCGCCATTAAATACGACAGTGATGATTCAGTTTTAATACTGATAATGGCGGTACCATCATAGCATTAGCATAATGATAATAGTGATGTAAATGACACTACACATACACTCAAATGGATCAACAAAATAAAAAATCAATTATAAAGCATCACTAGCTACCACCACACACAGCCGAAAAAACTAACGACCGTAATGATAACCCTAAATCTCAGCAACAGAAAAAGTCACCCGCACATAATAAGCTTGTCAATCAACACACACAGCACACCTCCTTGGTGATCTGTCGACGACGACCACTAGGTTGAAGGTTGTTCAGCAAAACTGAAGCGCATTGGAAGGTTCATACGGATGCAGTACTTTGGCGGACAACGTTCCCTGCCCAAGGAACTACAACACAGCTCAGTCGGACAACAACACATCGCCTAACAAACATTACGATCAACCCCACAATACCACAACACTCACCACAAACCTACACACCACTTACGCTACGAACTATTAAATTGCTACACATGCCAAACTACCAAATTGGCCAAACTACATATTTCATACACACACAACAACACTATACACAACCCGACACACAAGCAACAATCTACCAAACAATATTTACCCAACTACCAACTTATCAAACTCCCAATAACATAGAAAACTTTTAAAACCACAAACACAACTTGCAATTAACCCATCCAATCAAAAGAGAAAAAAAAAAACTTTCTTTTCTCGCCTTCACCCAGTCATTCACACACAACTTTTATAACAAAATACACCCTCAACAAAAATTACACAATCAACATGAAAACCGATACCATACAAAAAAACACATATATATTATATCTATATTAGTAAATATTATTATAAAATATTTTATTATTTAAAATAATTAATATTAACTTTTTTATATATATATATTACATTTCCACATGACCAATAATATAATCCTTTATAAAAGCATCACACTAATACAGATACTCAGAGAAGAGAGCAGGCAGGGCTCCGAATGTTAACTTGGTCTGGTATGTCGCTACGATGATCCGCAGCGGGGCTCCGCGCACCTTGGCTACCATACAGCGGGATCTTATAAGGTTGAACCTGACGTCAAGGTCAGAGCTCAAGAAGGAGAATAAGAGTATAGCGATATATCTCTCGATCGATCGAGAATGTGGTTGACAACAAGAGTAGAACAAGAGAAGAGTAGGCTTTCTGGGTAAAAGTCCTGGCGAGAGGTATAGGGTAAGAGGAGAAGAAAGGAGTGACGAGTAGGTAGATAGGTAGGGACATAAGGAGGTGAATGGAATAGAGGAGTAATAAGAGTAAGGAGATAAGATTAAGAGGGTATGGGTAAATGAGTGAATAGCGGATAGGTGAATAGAGCGGTAATGTGAATATATAGGGTATGGGTAAGGGTAGAGGTGAGAATTAAGGGGTTAATAGAATAAATAAGTAGAAGTAAGAGAATGAGAACGAAGATAGAGCACAGGATGCTGGAAGGATTGAGAATTGAGATCAGATATGAGAAAGTCAAAAGAGACAAAAAATTACATAGAGGGAAAAAAGTATTAAATAAGAATAAAAGAGTCTAGATTTGTCCACACAGAGAGGCGAGTGAAAAGTTTAAATGTGCGTCAGAAGAGTACTTTGGGGAAAGAGAACGAGTCGGGTAACGCCTAGCAACGCCTAGCAACGAAGCACATGGTGAAAACAAACCCCTCGTTTCGTTCGAAACTGCATGAGACTTTGCTTACAGACTCGCTGATTTTCGAGTTTAGTTTCTTTGAGTGAAATGCCGAGGGCTGTGTTGCCGTTGGTTGTTGTCGAACCACATGATGGGAAAGAAAGGTTAATGTTTCAGTAATTTGATTCTCGATCGCGAAAAAACCTGAAAAATGGAGCGGATGCGTAAAGCGAATGATACGGATGAACGCTGATGGGAATGTTGGGCGCTGAGATGAGAATAATAGTTTACATATCTACCGATGTCTATATATAGATAATGACTAATATTACATTTTACACTTTCCAAAAATTCACAGAGAGACAGATAAATAACATTTCAACTACCAAATCTATCATAACACAGACATAAGACTACGAAGAAGCAGAACAAAAGACAAGAGTAGATAGAAATTAATAGAATATTAGGAGGAGAAAAAGAAAAATTTGGCAAGCAAGTCCTACTACGAAAGAACGAACAACGACAATGTTACATGGACTTTGTAATAAAGTAGGATATTGACGATATTCTAAATTATAAAGAGCAGAGACCACTCACCGGATCAGCACTCCGACAGGACTTATCACGAGGAGTATGCACGGGGAAGCAGAACTGATCAATGATGAAAAAGCAGGGACATCCAGTGCTGTTAGCAAAGATTTGTGTACTGAAATGTTATTTAGTCCAGCCGAAGAACAACCGAGAAGGCCTAATCTAGTAAAGTAGTCAATTAGTGAGAAAAAAGAAGAAAGATACGTTGAGCGCGTTGTTTTTTGCCTTTACTTGAACTTGTAATTGATCTCTTTGTATTAATAAATGCTAGTGAATGAAAAGGATGATGATAAGAATGAGACTGAATTTTATTAAGCTAAATAAACATAGATTGCTAGATTGTTAAAAATTATTACGTCACAGTCATAAATAATTATTATTAACGTTGTGTTGGACGCACAATAATCGATAAATGTCCGAGATATTATTCAGGATATAAAGAAAAAAGCCTATTCGCAAGATTGTCGATTCAAATTTCGGAAGGCAGAGAACGGTAGTAGGAGACACTATTTACTTGGTTAGCGACACAAACTTATAACTATATGCTTTATATCGTATTGTTACGACTTCGAGTTATTTTGAAAGCAATCGAAAGGTATTTAATAAACGCGATTTATCGCTCGGCTGATAGCGAGGTAGAGTACGCGAGCGACGGGTATGTGTTGATCACAAGTAAAATGGTGACCATCCGACCGTAGACGATCACCACGATAATCGGGAGTATAATAGATTCATAATCTAAGCTTGTTTGTCGGACTCTGCATTTCAATTAATCACCTTAGAATTTAATTATAAAATAATAAGAGTTCATAGAAAGTATGCGTTTATAAAAACACATAACTTATATAATGTAGATAGTCGTGATGTTGATGGTGTGAGTGGTGTGTGGTGAGAGGCGAGGAGAGGAAGAGAGAGAGAGAGAAGGAAGAGTGAAGGGAGAGAAGAGAAGAGAAAGAAAGAGAGAGAGGAGAAAGAGGAGAAGAAGGATAGATAGAAAAAGAAAACAAAGGAGAGAGAAAGTTGTTAGAACGAGTAAGAGAATAAATAGGTAAAATAGAATAATAAAAACAGTAAGATGTAAAAAATAAAGAAAATATCACAAATAACAAACAGAGAAAGAACGAAAAGAAAGAATTGACCAAAGAGAAAGAAGAAGATATCTAGGTTATTAGATTCACACACAAGACAGAATTAGCAAAGAATTCTGATTAATGAAAGGTAAAAAACAAGGAGGAAGAGGAAGAGAGAGGGATAATGAGAAGGATGAAAAGAAGGAAGGTATAGAAGTAAGAAAATGATAGAATGGATATAAAATGGCAATGCATAGGAGATAAAATTAGATTATAATTTATTTTGGTAATAAACGTGTGAATTCTTAATACGAACTATGTCAACTCATTCTTGCTTTATCTTATATATATCTTTATTACTTATGTCTTGTGGATTTTATAAATGTTATGCGATAAATCGTGTCGCTACATAGAAATTATAGATAAATTATTTTCCTTCTTGCAATGTCTCTGGTTTGATAAAAGCGATCTGACTTGTTAAAAGTAACATTCATTCAAACCTGCTGCCAGAGTGTAAACTGATGAAGAATATATAGTGCACAAAGAGAGAATGACTGATAGACGGATACATAAACAGAGGTTGACAGATAGATACACACATACACACGAGATTTGGACGATGCATATTGCAAAGATAGTCACACCGCATTACGGAGACAAACCAACAAAAACGAACTACAAAAACTGTAGGTTATTAATTCTGAACAGCAGTCGTGTTAATAACCAAGATGGGTTAATGAGTTAAACACCTGCCTACGTGGCCATAGATATGCTAATTTTATCAAGATAACGAAGAGAAAAAGTCATAATATTGATTAATCTAATCGAACAGAAATTAAATATTATGATGCATCGATCCTTGTGCTTATACCGCGAATTACTTTTTTACTGTAAACAGCAAGGTGGGAGAAAGGGAGAAAGTAGGATGGAGAGAGGGAGAGGGAGGGAACGAAAGAGCGAGAGAGAGAGAGAGAGGGGGAGAGAAGATATGTGTGGTGTGTGTGTGTGTGGTGTGTGTGTGTGTGTGTGTTGTGTGTGTGTGTGTGTGTGTGTGTGTGTGTGTGTGTGTGTGTGTTGTGTGTGTGTGTGGTGTGAGAGAGAGAGAGAGAGAGAGAGAGAGAGAGAGCAGAGAGAGAGAGAAGCGAGAGAGTAGAGAAGGAGAGAGAGAAGAGAGGAGCGACGGAGCAGAGACAGAGCGCAGCGCTACTATGAATCACGGGCCTACTAATTACAGCTATTATTAGTGATCATATCGTACTGTCCTCTCCATATAGCATCTCAGACTGATGAGTAACGACATCATTTCACTACTACAACTACACTATGAGCACTCAAATCTATCTGAGAGAGGCGACACCATTCATCACAGTATGCACCATCACATCACATTATAACGCAGTCCGAGAGGCCACACTTCTTCCTCTATCGTACGCGCCTATCCTATTGCACACTATAATTTCCTCTATCGCGCTTGCAGCACTATCGTGACGACATCACTAGTAACCTATCCATTAAATAAGACACTTGTTGAACTAGGCAGTGCATTCGTCGACGCATTTATTTCTCTATATTGACATCCTTCTGTCCGAGAGATAAGACCTATCACTAACACTCTCCACACCGACTCATTAGGTTTATGTATCACGTGCCTCCTACCCTCTCAACCTTGTGGATTTATGGGCCCTGCCACGTTAATATTCATAGTACGTCCTCTCCCTAAACCATCGTGCGAACTCTTCACAGTAGTATCTACGAATGCACTCTAAACCTGCAGCAATCATTGTGCTACTGAGCTGTAAGGACTCCCAACACGCCATCACCTCACAGTAAGCATAACTACTACAACATCACATCAGCAGTTTACCATCCTGTCTAGACACGCAGTACTCTATCGACTCCTCACATGATATGTCATCCTCTCTCTTTTTCAGTTCAACGAGTAAAGCATCCTTCTATAAGAAACTTCTGTATGCGGTCCCCCCACACATGCCGTACGACTCAACCCACAGTACGTAGATTCCACAAAATTACACTGTCGGCTTCACAAATGTCTATGCTCAAACTGTACTTGGTGCTGAGTCTATGCACCACGTGTACTGACACATCCAACTCAAGCCAGAACCAACACTCCTCACGCTGTGAACCAATCGGTCCTCCAGTTCGGGCGTTAAGAGTCCGTAGGAAGCAACCGGATTTCAGATGTCTTGCACGACGCGTCTTCCCACGAACCGGTCGAATCCTGAAAACCACGTGCGTGTCTCGTGGATGTCGATGGTATCCGCCAGGGAATCTGAGTGAGTCTGAAGAATATTTACTTAATATTTGAAGAAAATTTCTGTCGCGTTTAGATAATTAACCGCTAATATCGAGGTCATGTTCCAATTTGTGTCGCTAATTCAAAATATAACGGTTGTTGGCGAAGAGTAAAGGTGCTGTCACACTAGCATTTTTTTTTCCGTTATATTTTGTCTTTGATAAGTGCTCCTAATTTATAGCATAAATTGCTAATACTCAAGTTCCTCTTTTGAATATATCTGACTGGGAATGTATGCACCAGGACAATGTAAGCTCCTTTGAAAAAAATTGAACAAAAATTGTAATAGAAATTTGTAAGGAGTAAGAGATATGTGCTAGTGTGATCAGTCATCATATAGATGCAAGGGAATACACCTCTGATGTATAATAGGATATTGTAGCAGGAAAGAGTGGCAGGAGACAAGAGCTTAACGTAGTCAGAACAAAATTGACAGAACTGATGCAGTGTAGCGAAGTATGCGCTGTATAATGGTAGACTGACGACAGGTTGAAATAACGGGCAAAAGGAGGAAGAGCAACTATTATATGTTATTGGCGTTGTTTTGTATCTTCAGAACCAAATCACTACAAAGCAACAGTCAATTATGACGCCTCTGGCTAGCACGGGCGTACATAAAAACCCCGGTCTAAGCATTTATGACAGTGGGAAGGGGGTAGGAAAAGAAGCGCACGAAACGGTAAAGATAAAATCAAGAGGAATATGACATCGCAATCGAGTATATATCTCTTGCGGCTGAAGGCTGAGCGGATCCGATAAATGCGACTTTCGACGATATTCCTACGCTTTAAATGGTCCTGGCAGCACGTCAGACTCTCGAGGATCCTAACTCCCCCCCGATCCTTTCCAGACATACGGATGAAGATAGTGATGGGAGGTGGGTGATGGACAGAATAAAACATATGGTATGACGAATAGATAACGTGCTGACGAGGAAAAATGCACGTAGACAGACAGCGAGGAGATGAAGTATAAGAGCGAGGAGAGGAGAGAGAGATGAGAAATGGAATACAATCAATTACGAGAAGGAGATACATATAATACTCCACATATAAGTCTATGAAAATTATATCTCAACTATATGAAGTATATATTTAATTACTGTAGTAGCTTATTCTTCATCACTCTATAAATAAAGCTCACTCAAAATATTTGATCGTTATATATATAACCTAGATAGACATGATATACTAAATAGCACATATAACAATCGAACGATATCTCCTCTACTTATATATACTATAAATAATCCTTCTCATACTATCCACCCTAACCCACAACTATGACAACACCACATAAATATTAAAAATATGGCTCAATCCACACTTAAGCTATAATCGAACGAAGGACTATATTATAAACTCGCTTCCTTACACACTCGCACATTATCTAGTATAATACACTTACTACCATACATGACAATAATGATGATATAACAAATTGCATAATGCATCACACGTACTCACCCATCCAGGAGAATCAGATCAACCAAGCGGGGATCAATCTTCGGTACGCCGAGGCACGCCGCCCACGCCCGCGAAGGCAAGGACGGCCAGGAAGAGGAGGAATGGGCGTGGGAATTCCATTATTGCTGTAATTACTGAAAAAAAAGAGAAACGTAAAAAACTAGAAGAAATAAGAGCATATACCTCCGCCAAGACAATAAGGTTAGTAATGCGATACAATATTTATGTAAATGAAATGAAAATAATAATATTAATGATAATGATAAAAAATATAATAATAATAAGTGATTTTCATAATGATAAATATGGTGATGATAATGACAAAATACTTAAGACATTAATAATAATAATAATGATAAAAAATGATAATGACAATAATAATGATACCAATTAGAAGCACTTAGAGAACGCATACCTCCGCCAAGGCAATAATTAATTTCTTCACTAAGGCATTAATTTCTACACCAAAATCTCCGACATTTTTATTTAAACCATACTTGCCATAATGGTTATTTCATTCTGAATACCACTTGCAGGGGTTAGTGTTCTCAACAACAAGGTAGCTAAGGAATTGATAGTTGAGGAGTGGGGGGGGGCAGTCTCTCTCTCACCCCCCCCCCCCATTTTCCTACGCTTATGATTATAACTCGAAACTTTGATTATTCATTTTTTTTTACTACGCTTATGATTATAACTCGAAACTTAATAATTCATCCTTTTGACTACGCTTATGATTATAACTTTTAATTTTATTCATCCGCCAAAATGGATTAAGATTTCGACCTTCGGAATATCATGGTAACAAGGCCAGCTGGAATCCATGCCTTTAGCTTTGTGGCATTTTATATACAGCATCTCAGGCCCAAGAATGCCTCCTGGTATGTTGATGGAAGATCGAAGGTGGTGGTGAGGAAGAAATAACGGAGGAGGAGAGGGAGAGGGAGAGGAGGGAGAGGGAGAGAGGGAGAGGGAGAGGGAGGGGAGAGGGAGAGGGAGAGGGAGAGGGAGAGGAGAGGGAGAGGGAGAGGGAGAGGGAGAGAGAGAGAGAGAAGAGAGAGAGAGAGAGAGAGAAGAGAGAAGATAGAGAGAGAGAGAGAGAGAGAGAGAGAGAGAGAGAGAGAGAGACAGCGTGTGAGAGAGAGATGACCGACTGACTCGACAGAGAGAGAGACAGACTGAGACAGAGGAGAGAGACTGAGAGAGAGATGAGAGAGAGAGAGAGAGAGATGAGAGAAGAGAGAGAGAGAGACAGAGGAGAGAGAGAGAGAGAGAGAGAGAGGAGAGAGAAGAGAGGAGAGAGAAGACTAACCGAGAAGAGAGATCTGACAGAGAGAGAGAGACTGACAGAGAGAGAGAGACTGACAGAGAGAGAGAGACTGACAGAGATGAGAGAGACTGACGAAGAGAGAGAGACTGACAGAGAGAGA
>NW_020869527.1:1454076-1465390 GCF_003789085.1 Penaeus vannamei | reverse complement strand
CCGGGATGAATGGGTTAAGGAGATATACCTACTCACAAGAGACATATCCTCAAGGAATATTTCATTGCAAATGTGTAAATAAAACTCACACTAAACAGATCTACCTGATTTATCCTTTTTCTCTCTGCCCTAAATATGTAATTAGAAAAAGTTTAATCAGGAATGGTTTGATGTCTCCGGGTGAGTTGAGATGCGAGTTAGAGATTTACAGAGAACAACGGGTCCACACGCATCCAGGAAATCATATAAGACAATCCACTAACGTGCAGGTTAAGGTAACCAATTATCACTCATCATATGATATTCCACAGGTTAACTCGCCACAATCATGATGTCAATGAATATTTACATATCACAGAAATCATTGCATATCGAGTATAAATTCGCTCAGCCATCAAAACTATACTCCATGCACTTTCGAGCATTGTAAAAATATACTATACAACACACATACAACAAAGTATCACACATATTCATATGCAATACAACACAAATTAAATTTAACTACAAATGACTTCCATTTCTTACATCAATGAAAGTGCAACAATCATTACTCACATCACTCTATTAGCTAATATATTATTCATTGGCCAAAAACAAAAGTCTCCAATCATAGTTATTAATCTAATGACACGAAGAATAAGTTAACATAAGTATTTATCTCTTAGTGTAGATGAATATGTATTATAACAGTTGAAAGAACATATTAAATTAATAATCAAATGCAGTTCTGAGGAAGCTTTCATCATAAGATCATGAAAGATCCATACTGTTGAGAGATTAATGTTCGATTCCTCAAAGTTGTTAGTACTCTTGTTGTTCTACCATTTATCCCACATGTTCTCTGCTCTATAATTCTGGCATCATTGATACACTCTAGTAATAGACACGAGGATAGTGGAACTTTCTCTTTATACTTCGCATATGATCTCAGATTAAGTATAGAAGAGTAAAATTGTTAATTCTGTTCTCAAGCTATTATACGGTATCATTCACCGTTCCATCACCAGAGTGCTCCTTCCTAAATATCAAACATTATTTTTACGCACTTAATATGTTGTCACAACATCTTGCGCGTGCTTATTACTGACCACAAATTTCCTCTCTATTCCATTATATTCATCTATATTTCTTTCTCTCGCGCGTCTGTCTACTTCTACTTCTGCTACAAAATACTGCTTATCCACATTATTCACACAAATCCTATTAACATTTACACACATCTCTTCTGTCTAATGTCATAAATTATCTGTTATGTGTCATATCTCTATCACTTCCCTACACTTTCTGCTTTCCCACTACCCAGCCTAAAACCTATTTGAGCACAATCCAATATGCATTACCACATCCTATTATTATTCCTAAGCTATTATTCATCTCCTATGCAGTCACAACAAATTTCCCGGTCTTCTGAGCGAGGTCGTGGTTCCACCATAACCTCCCTCAATCTCTCTCCGTTATTACGTATCGTCTCCTTATCTTCGCACACTTATTCTCTGTGTCTGTTGCCTCTCCACCAGCTAGTTGCATCCTACACTTGCCATATCACATGAGGCATGCTCTCTTTAACTGCACCATGTCGTCTAGTCACGAGTCCCGTTTTATTCCCGTATCATAAACGCACTTGGCTATGTAGTACATGCTTGTCCTGCCCTCACTCTCAAAGTGTCCCTCCCCCCCCTGGATATGGCTGACTCTCTCCATTCCTCGGACCATCTCTACGAGACGCGCTCGGTACTATTGCTCAACTTTCATTCGTGGCTCTCCCTCTCGAATTAACCTAGTCTTGTGGAATCGCTAATCGCTTCTATTTGTATTCTTGTTAAGACACGCACCGTCATCTCCTTCATAGCGCTCTACTTGCTTCCACTCTACTCGCCTGCGTCTCGCTTCATCTGTACTGGTACGTCATAAGTGTTATACCTACACTGGCAAATTGAATATTCACACTATCACTCACGATAAAATAAAAAAAACAAATACCTATCCAAGCTATCTGATAATCATCCTCATTTTCATCTTTTGCCACTCCGAGTTATCGGATCCACTACGAGATCGGATGCACTAATTGTCAACTTACGCTCGCTAATCGGAAGTAGTCTACTCATTCATCAGGTTAACATGTCAAACAAATGACAGCCAGAATCTACTTGCTTCATAATGCCCTCTAATACGGGCATAAAAGCCCTAACCACACTATATATATACACACATACTGCATACCTTATGATTAAAGAATATTGCCATCTGTATCACAGCGAGCGCCTCATATCTCGCGAGCTCCTTCGTTCCCTACACGCCCATGCATATGCGTTTGACGTGCGTCACTTCTCGGCTTACCAGTCCGCCTGGGCACCTCCAGCCCGACAGCGTTGCTTCTCTCCCTCACCGCTACACACAGCATCTCGTAGTTTCTCGCTCCATCTTACTTCGTTGCTGAAGCACATCTGATGCCATGCGAGCTTCTCTCTACTATACATCTACCTATCTTCTATCTCTCCCATCTCATCTCTCTACAGACTTTATCTCCAATATCTCTCCTAACTATATCCACCACATCTGACGTCGTTTATAAATTCCTTCTTATATCTCATCACGTCAACGAAATGTCTACTGTAAAGCTGCCACAGCTCTCTCTCCCTACTCGCTGAGTTTAGTCTTTAACTAATCACATTTGCGATCGCAACACCTGCTTCTCTCTGCGCTGCAACACCTCACATAGCTCTCGAATTACCAGTTTGTCTTTACTTGACCCCCCCCAACTCTGTAAGCGTGCTGCAGCTCGAAGGCTACGGTCGCTATCATCTCCCATCCATACACCCAGCCCCCCTCCTGCGTCTGGCCAGTGCGATAACACATTTATACTCCTATTCTCTTCAACGTGCAATACCACACTCATTCTCTCTGGTCCCTCGTAGCTCGGCTTTTAAACCTCGTAAGACATATATTCACCAAACGCATATGTGTAAATCTCTCATAAGCTTGTTATCCGATCTCGTCTCACTTACCCGGCCTTAATGAACTCCGATTACATTATTTAGCACTTTTTTAAAAATAAAATTATCAATTTCTAAAATTCAAGTGCAATAATGTGTCAATTAAATGTTGCCCTGAAAATGTTGACAGACGCCCGTCTGAAATCCTATATAATATGAAATAGAGAAATACGATCAAAAGTGAAATCGCGTAAAATCACCACGTGAGCAGAAACATGTAAGCGTATGAGTGCGAGAAACGACATCACCACTATTTCTCAGGACAATAAGACAATATAACAAAATTATTCCTGCGACATCTCAGAGCTATGGCACAACAGTACTCTATGTAGCGTCGCGCGTGTTGCTCTCCAGGCGCTCAACACATATTTATTCTGAACGATCATATTCCGCTATGTATGACGAACACTCGAGCTGCCCAGCATCATCGACTGGTCGCGACTAGGCACGTCAACAAATCACATTGGGCACGCGTCTGCTCATGGGTGAGACACTAAACTATGCACTTAATATCGTTCCGCTGAGTGATCCATGAGAAGGAGCCGAACAAATCAAGTTTGGTAATGAGTTTTGTATATGTGGTTCATAAATATGCGGACAATATGACACTCTCTATGTGAAATAGACTATGCATTAGCCTATATGTCAGTGACATGAGTTCCGCGGATGATGCTATGTTTGTCCGCATCGGCCAAGACCTGTATACCAATACTACCCCACTACGATAAATGCCGCGAGATAAATCTACTGCATAGCTGTATCGAGCGGTCATTTCTAGTGTATGGTACCGCTAAAAATGAGAAAGAGTTGACTGAGTTTCTCGGTGCACAGTTGAGAATGCAAAGTCAACTGAGACATATGACTTGCTTTCATGTCTTCTTGACATGCCTTATGATTGCGAGATTATCATATTGACATGTAGATGTCATGGACTCATGGCTATCTCCAGTCTGGTCTATATAACTCAATGCCAAAGGCACACATTCTCTCTGCACATGGTAAATGCTACTCTAAGCTGTGCCCTAAACAGTTGATCCTCTTTTGGCCCCAACTCTAGTCACAAGAAACTGCCGCTGAAAAGAAAGCTTAAAGTCCCTATTTAACCCTGTATGGCAACCAAAGTGTTGAGAGCAGGATAAATGTGTTCTCCATGCTTCACACTTTTCACTCATGTGATTGACTACACATGATGCCCGGCATGTGGCTCTGCACAAAGTGGGGAAATCCCGTTGTGACACAGTTAAAGGTTAAAGTGAATCATAATAATAGTAAAAGTAATACTGATTTCAGTAATAATAATAATGATAATAATAATGATAAAAATAACTTCTCATCATCATATTACATCATATACCATCATCAATAATCATCATCATGATCATCATCATGATCTTCATCATCATCATCATTGTGATCATTATGATCATCATCACCATAACCATAATCATTTCTTTATGCATATCTCTGTAGGTGGATTAGATTTAAAAAAATATATATGTCCCATTAGTTGCAAAATATTATAATTGTTTAAGTTTCACTAAGGCAAATTTTAGGGTTTAGCATTTAAAGAGCTCAATTCTATGCACCAGAAAATGTAAATGTCCTTGCTATATTCAATTAATAATATCTTTAAAGTATTTCAAAAATCTTGTTTAATGACATATAAAAAATAGGTATTACACAAACAGGGAAGAACAGAAATACTGTTAATCACATTAAGCACAATACAGAGTACTTATTCTGACTAAAGCCTTCACTAGAATATGTTCTATATTCAATTTTGCATTCAATGTATCTGCATCTAGCCACACCTTCATCCATTTCCATTTATATCCCTCTATTCTTCTTTCCTCTTTCCATAAGAATCCATCTCCTCCTTCCCTTCCATCTATTACTCTCTTCATTTTCTGCATCCTTTTCATAATCCAACTACCCCCACCTCTCTCCAATTCATCCCACCCTTCCACTACCTGTTTTTCCCCTGCTCCATCCCCACACTTCTCGTCTATCCCCTTTTCTCCTACATGCTAATCCTTACTCACACACTCTATCCACCCATCCCCACCCATCCACCATCTCTATCTCCTGTAACATACCCTTAAGCTTCTTGACCCTGGTGCCACTGGTAGTGTCCCAGCACATGACAGTCTTGTCTGCAGAGGCTGTGTAGAGTGCACTACCGTCCGTCGAGAAGTGCATGTCTGTGATTGCATTGGTGTGGCCCATCAGCATGGCAAAGTTGTCACACTCGCCATACACATTCCAGAATACTGAAGGAAAGAACAAATGTGAGCAAAAGATATGTGTACAAAAAAAAGAAAAGGAAAAAATGAAATGCACAGTCATTTCTATGTCAAGGTTAAGTTTCTTCACTTACTGAATTCACATCACTGAGATTTTGATTTTTATATTTCTATAAAATCAAACTTTAAAGAAAAAATAATCATGAAAGTCTCTCATTCTTATAAAACTTATAAAGAAAAAATATGATTTAATGATAAATTTTTTACAATTACAATATCCACGTGTAAATCAAGTTCTAAAATTACAATCCAAACTCTGACACTCACAAATCTGTCTATCCATGCCCGCTGTGACAAGGACTTCTCCTTCAGGGTGGAACTTGCCGCAAAGGATGTCTCCCTGGTGGCCTGAGAGCTGCATAATGGGTGCCATCAAGCCACTGGTTCTAGGTGGGCCCTGCAGAGTGTATTGCATTAGGATCTGGATGCTTTTATCCAATACAGGCTTATTTATACTATCCTTTGTAAGTGAGAATGTGTGCTGTCCACTGTAGCTTTTTATGATTTTTGTTGCAAACATCTAGCTCCACAAGTTCTCAGCCACCAAAGATTCAATCAGCATGGCGAACACAACTTCACCAGATTTTTCTGTCCCTTGAATTTTCCAGCAAAGTGTTTAATCAATATCAATAGTATCATCATTATTAATATCATCAATATCATAATGTATTTCAATACTAAGAGAAGTAAATAAAAAAAAAAAATAATAATAATCTTTCAGGGACAAACACAAACAAGTGAGACAGGTCAAACTAATAACTGAATTATTGGTGACTAAGTATTTGTCGAGTCATCAATGTGCAAACATAGTTAATACAATACTAACAGAAGTAAATAAAAATTAAAAATAATGATCTTTCCATAGGTCAGGGATAAAGGCAAACAGGTGAGATAGGTCATACTAACAACTGGCTTATTGGTGACTAAGAAATTGTCAAGCCATCTATGTGCAAACATAATTAGTAAACTCACATTACAGTGTACATTGTCATTAAGCTGAGATACAAATACTTTATGTCTGAAAATAAATTTCAAAAAGTTACTTTTGAAGTTATTTGCTTGGAATGCACACCTTAGTTATTGTTAGATACAAGTGCTGTCAATAACTTATCCCTGTCATAGACAAGTCCTAATTTGATATTTTTATAGAACATTTTCAGGTGAGACACAAAAATGATTAATATACCATAGGACTGCCTATAAAGGATGCAGAATAATAATAAATCTCTCTTCCTATTGCAAGAAGCTTTGAACTAGAAAAGACAGTGTTTTGGGAAAACAACAAATCAAACTGCAACAGCATAGTCTACATGACACAAATTAATAGATATATAGTTATGCCTAGTATGAAAATTAAGAGTTATCTGTCACAAAACCCTTACTAAGAAAAGGGGATATCAGCCAGTAAAATCATCTTTGCCATCATTTTCCCTGTGTACCATTCATACTAGACTATAATAATGCTATATGTATCACATGTAACAACAAGGTGTGAAAAAGCAAACCTTGTCAAACAAATAGGTATTTCTTGACAGTACAGACACAATCGCCAGAGATAAAGTCCCCAACTCCAAATCATAAAATCTATCCAACAATCTAAGTTGCCGAGACTGGGTGTGCCATTCGGGACTGGGGTGGGTTTCCTGGAGGGTGTCAGGGGTAAGAGCTCTCTATCACCTTTATGTCTGCAGATTATTAATTGTACCAATGATTACAACTTTTTGTCCTTTACCAGAATATCATCTTCAATTTGTCTTAGCTTAGTGCATCCATTCCATAAAGATTAACCAACAAATGGAAAAAAAGGTTTACCATTTTTCCAATCTTGAGGAAGCACATATAAACAATCTTTGATAATAAAGCTCCCTAATGTTTAAGCAATCAACATATGAAAGTAAAAGTATGGTAACCATTACTAAATTAGCTAGGTGGAATTCATAAGCAATCACTCAATTAATCTTAAAAATTCTTGATAGTGGTATAACCCACAAAGATCCATTTCAGAGGACATCAATAAAAAGTCTAATTGAAAAATGATAAGCTACTTGAAACCTATCACTTGGGTAATTTGTCAATCATCAAATTTAAAATAAAAATGATAATGATAGTGATTGTGACAGTGATGGCCATCATCATCACTGCAATACAATGCAGCATAAGCAGTAATAGCAATGAAAACATTAAGTAAATATCTTGAATCGGCTCACATCTTCAGACCCCTCAAATTTGGCAGAAATGGGATCCTATCAATATCTGCTTAGCAAATATACCAATAATTATCTACCGAATAAGCACATTATAAGTAAATAAGCACATTATAAATGGCTGGAAACTCATGTTATTTGCACAACTCCTTAAGAATAAGTAACCCGTAAGCGATGTCAAACTCCAAAGCCTCAGCTGGGTTGTGACGTCAATCACAAAGCCACTCAGAACTGTCTAGGTTATTATCTTGCGGGGTCATCAGTTCCCCTCCCATGTTGGCAAAAGTACATAAATACAGCATAATCCAGCCCTGAAATTTTCCGATACAACATGTCTTTCCAAATCATTTTTACCTACCGCCGCCAACAATCAATCATTATCAATGTTATAATACACATTAGAAATCATGTGGAATCCACCGATGCTAAACAAGATACATTTTACAATGCGATTATATTCCAGAAAATTACCTAAATTTCGTAGGCACTGTTTCCCTCAAAACTTACACTTTGAATTACTGTTCCCTTTTCTCCTGAATGAGCCACCAACTCATGGCGAGACTTTTTGGTAGGCACAGCCACGGCCATATAATCTCCCTTCCGTTTCCCCTCCATTTTGGAAGAAAATTTTGAGATCAAATAAAAGTTTCCTTTGAGGACGCTCCAACCTCGCCGAATCCCTGGTCCAAAACGTAAACAAGAAAGGTAACGGACTTAAATTTTTATTTTATGATAAATTCAAGGATATTTAGAGTATATTTATTCACTTTACTCACGTTTGTGAGTCTTAATTATTTATTTGTACATGAGAGATACCGTTAGTACCAAATCTCCCATAAGAAAATAATTTGTGTTCGTAGAGGCTTAATGGCGGAATTTTCAAGTAAGATGTTTAATTTTCTTTAAGACATATACAAAATAAGATTTTTAATTTTAAGAAAAGTAAAATCTTTTATGACGTTAAGTATCAGATACTATTCTTGATTTGTATTGCAGCGTGTATGAAGGAATTTATATAAAAGAATTTATCAAAGTATTCAATAAAGATACTATACATTTGCATTGGCATTTGCATATTTTCAATGTTAATTATAATCTTCTTCTCTCTTAATTTAGAGGGGTCAATAGTCCCAAACGCAACAGATCTTTATACCAAAGGTCTTTATTGTTTACATTACAGATGGAACTACAATTTTGAATTTCTTCGTGTGTCTGTCCTGTGAAAAGTACTGCATTTAAAACTTTAAAATTAATGACTAAAGGGTAAATTGTGTATTGACAACGGTGTTTTCTGTTTGAGGTATGTAATCAGTTTGATAGTTGACCGAGTTGAAATAATAAGAGTATATGATTATAAGTTATTCTTCCTCAAGTAATGACCGTGCTGGTGTTGCAATTTCGTGTGATTGTACCTTTGTAGGGTATTAGCACAAATATTGCCATAGAAGAAATTTCTTTTGGTTTGCATTGGTCTGTCATTTTAAATGGGTTTTATCACCAAACACAAGAACTACCTCGTAATGCATATTGTCCCAAGTGTTTTATTATTCATTTAAAATTATCATGAGAATATTAGTCCCTACCAATTTTATGTAAATGTTTAGATGGGACCTACACACACACCACTGACGTTTTCCTGAGTGACCGTCTCAACATGGGTTGGCTTTCTAATGCTGCGTTCAGAACTCCAGGTCTTGCTCGTCCAGACAACTTGTCAGGACCAGCAGGACAATGAGGCCGCATTCGGGACCTCCAAGACACTCACACTAAGGAACCAGCTCAAAAATAAACATTCACGCTTTTATCATATCAGGGTCTATATTTTACATGCTGGATAGGTTTTGTAATTCCTTTGATGGATATTTAACTTACCTGTAACTGACAAACACAAAAATATCCTTTGAAAACATCAATAATGGACCATAAAATTACCCATCAATATCATGTGGGTGCCTGCAACTGTCATTGTTTACATACAAATGCTATTGTGACCTCAACTAGTCCTGCTTGCCAAGCTCGGCAGGAGGGTAAGATGGAGAAGATGGACGACTTGGCCAGGACGAGAAAGTAGAGTTTCCGAATGGCAAAACATCTTGTCCAGTTTGTCCAGATGAGCAAGACAAGGTGTTTCAAATGCAGCATAATGGCATGTAATCATCAAGCTATCTTGTTCAGGGTTTGAAAAGTCATGTTTTAAGTCTTATATGCTCTTTCAGTGTTGTACTTGTAGGTTCTTAATAAATAATGTATTTCTTCATGGATAGAGAGTAAATATTTAATAACCATTATCAATGAAAAAAACATTAATTTACTCATATTTGATACTTTCAGGATTTTTGGTATAATAAGGCAGTTGAAAGGAAGAAGAAAACCATAAAACAGGTAATTTCAGCATTCAAGAAATGCAGAAGAAAGTAGTTGGGGGTGAACGGCACATCTACGTAAAACCTAGCAATGGACTGGATCCTAGTGGTGCACGCAGGAAGTACCCCAAAGAAAAGCCTGTTCTGGAAAACAGAGAGATGAGGAACATCCCCATAGCTCCAAGTCTAAGCCAGGAAATCAGGAACATTGCTGCACAGTCCAGTGGCGCTCTGACCATCCATGGCAAGCGAGGGAAGAAGAAGAACCATCCCATCATTCCGACCCCCCTGCCGGAGAGTGCAGAAGGGGTGTATGGAGAACCAGAACTACATTCAGCTCTGAGGGTCAGTCAGGCCTTGTGGAAAGTGAGAGATGAGGAGCCTGACCTATCCATGATGCTCAAGGAGAAGCTCGAGTCTCCAAACACGGCTGCCAGGGTTAAGAAGCAGGTTGGTTATTAGGTGTTTTGCAGATTTGCAGTTCTGTATTTTTTTCCTTCTTTTTTATGAGTTAGGCAGTAGCATTTGCTTAACTGTTTGGGAAGTTCCATTAAACAGTGTCAATGATAATGACAAATATATTAATAGCATTAGAAAAAAAGTCAAGAAATTAGGAAATCGGGTAAGGTCATGTTAAGACAGTGAATTGACTCATTAGTGCCTGAGCTCTTGTTGAGCCATCTATGTGTGTAAAAAATTAACAAATAACTATAGTGGACAGTGCATAAATTCATGACCATTCATGACATGTTCTTTTTTCATACTTTCCTTTCTCCCGTCTTTGCACTGTTATTGCTAGAATCATAATCATTTTATCATTGTTATTACTGTTATGCTTCAGTTTTCATTTTCTTTATGTTTGGAATCTTTTTTCCCCACTTCTTTCCTTTTTTATTTCTTTCTATCTTCCTTTTTATCATCTTTTTTATGGTCTGTTGATTTATGTTTATAACTAGTAGCTAAACCAAAATCAGTGCAACCAAGACAACTATCCATGCTTCTCACACTCCTTCCCTCTTCCCCAATTCTTAGAGAGCAAAACGAGTGAACGTATCTGGGTCACGACAAATCTTCAATGACCTAGTGTCAGTTGATGTCAAAGAGCAAGAATTAGCAGCCCAGTTTGAGGATCAGCTCCAGATGAGGTATTTAGGGCAGTGACATCTTGAGTTTTGATGAAAGATCATGATGGCAACTTGAGTTTTGATTTTGAAGTGTGTGTGTGTGTGTGTGTGTGTGTGTGTGTGTGTGTGTGTGTGTGTGTGTGTGTATTTGTTTGTTTGTCAATCACAGATTGCAATGAATAATATGGATATCATTTCTTTATAGAGGACATAAAGTTCCTTTTTTATATAGATTGTTTTTACAAAATATGTTTTATTCGTAATTCAATGTTTTGTATGTTTCATATTTATTTGTTGAAAAGGTTTAAGACAATTTGGGTATTA
>NW_020869527.1:1441576-1444076 GCF_003789085.1 Penaeus vannamei | reverse complement strand
GAGAGAGAGAGAGAGAGAGAGAGAGAGAGAGAGAGAGGAGAGAGAGGAGGGAGGGAGGAAGGGAAGAGGAGAGGGGGGGAGGGAGAGGAGAAAGAGAAGGAGAGGAGAGAGAGATTGTGTGACAGAGAGAGAGAGGGGGGGGGGGAGAAAGAGAGACAAGGGGGGGAGAAAAATTATAACTTTAGAAGGCTTTCAAATGACTGGATTGTATTCTTGTATGTAAAAGATAATCGAGATTTTGTCATATATTTTGTTATATGTTATATGAAAATAATTTAAAAAAAACATAAGAATACGTAATTTATACATAATTTTTGTCTTATCTTTCGTCCGAGAAATAAGATGCTCCACATTTTTTTCTTCTTACAGATTTATTCATAATGACTAATAAATTACCATCTGAATTGCTCTTTATTCTCATCCTATCTAAAAACAAACTCATGTATATATATTCATCTCTCTTCCTGTTTTATTACTGCTTATATTGACTCTCTTATCTGTATACACACCCTGTAAGTAAACATTTGCGTGTGCAAAAATATGTACACTGAGTCATATATGTATACTGAGAGAAACGGCGCCTGTAGGTCTGCTTCACTGAGAGGTTGCCAGTAAGACATCACTCACGAGAGGATGTTGGAAAGGGTCAGTTTCCCTTCCACAAGGTAAAACTAGTGGCTGTTGGTTTCATTCAGGTCGGGGCTAAATGAGACATATAATCTCGAGCTAGAGTGGATCACTGATTCTACTATTGAGCCCCACCTAAGGCCGTGCCACACTAGCACTTTTTCGGTCAATTTTTTGGCTTTTTTTTTAACATAAATACAAACGTTCTCGAATATAGCTCTTGATTTGACTTTGCTTAGCTGAAAAAGCTGACGGAAAGGTTTTCAGACGGAAACGATCATTATCGTCTGACTGGAGATTCGAAAATTCGCTCAAAAATGGACATTTCAGAAAATTGTAAAAAAAATTGACGGAAAAAGTACTAGTGTGACGGCACCT
Organism: Penaeus vannamei; assembly: GCF_003789085.1. Taxonomy (NCBI): domain Eukaryota; kingdom Metazoa; phylum Arthropoda; class Malacostraca; order Decapoda; family Penaeidae; genus Penaeus; species Penaeus vannamei. Next base: position 1,443,071 of record NW_020869527.1, on the reverse strand, counting down.
TTAGTCCTAGTCCCTTCACATTTCCCTCTTCCCTCTTCTCTTCTCTCCTTATCTCCGTTATCTCTCCTGTACTGCTCTGTTTTTCTTTAATTACGGCACTGAATCAGATGTATTTATTGATTTTCCCATTCACATTTACCTATCTTTACTAATGCTAGTTTTAAATACTGTCACAGTAGAAATGGAATAAAATCGTGACATTTTGATCTCGTCATTTGTTTCTTATGACACAATGTAAAAATTGGTATGTGTAGTAACCAAGGAATGGTTTTGGTATCCCGTAGAAAGAGTGACAACAAAGAAAATGTAAAACAATCACATAAAAAAAGAAAACGATCATGAGGAAGGATGGAGGACTATAGGAAAATATCTAGAAGGAACGGGAATTATTACTTCATCTGAGTATTATCAGATTAGCAATATTTATGATTTTCTTTTTTCTACATAATATTATTTGAAATGTTTAGATGAAATTCAAGTGAGAAGAATACAAAATAAAAGCTGGTGGTTGTTGGTTTCATTTAGGTCGGGGCTAAATGAGACCTTTCGTCTCGGGTTAGAGTGGATCACTTATTCTACTATTGAGCCCTACTTACTACTATGCTAGTTTTAAATACTGTCACAGTAGAAATGGAATAAAACGTGACGTTTCGATCTCGTCATTTATTTCTTATGACATGTAAAAACTGATACGCATGTAGTAACCATAGAATGGTTTTGACACCCTCAAAAAAGCGATAAAAGAGAATGTAAAACAACACAAAAAGAGAAAACGTCATGAGTAAGGATGGGGGACTATAGAATAATACCTATAGAGGGAACGGGAATTATTACTTCATCTGAGTTATCAGATATGAAATATTTATGATTTTTTTTTCTAAATATTACTCTTTGAAATGTTTAAATAAAATTCAAGTTGAGAAGAATGTGAAATAAAAGTTTCTGATGAATGAATTTGTTTACTTTATTTGCAACCTTTCAGTCTATAGGAGAACCCTTTGTTACTGCAGGCAGCGACACACAATATTTCTGACTAAAGAGCGTAAAGGTTACATTATTCTACCCATGCCCTAGGGCGTTGCCTATAACTCTCTCTCTCTCTCTCTCTGCTCTCTCTCTCTCTCTCTCTCTCTCTCTCTCTCTCTCTCTCTCTCTCTCTCTCTCTCTCATCTCTCTCTTCTCTCTCTCTCTCTCTCTCTTTTCTCTCTCCTCTTCTTGTCTTCTCTCTCTCTCTCTCTGTCTTCTCTCTCTCCCTCTCTTCTTCTCTCTCTCTCTCTCCTCTCTCTCTCTCTCTCTCTCTCTCTCTCTCTCTCTCTCTCTCTCTCTCTCTCTCTCTCTCTCTTCTCTCGTTCTCTCTCTTCCTCATCTTCTCTCTTTCTTCCTCTCTCTCTCTCTTCTCTTCTCTCTCTCTCTCTCTCTCTCTCTTTCTAATCTTCTCTTCCTCCTCCTCCTCCTTCCCTCCTCTCTCTCTCTTTCTCTCTCTCTCTCACTCCTC
>NW_020869527.1:1433022-1441476 GCF_003789085.1 Penaeus vannamei | reverse complement strand
TCAGGAACAAAGAAATAGCTTAGTATATTTGGTGTTCTGGATCAATATTACATTTATGTAATTTAAGTATTGCAATCTAGCAGCGCGCGCGCGGCCACACACACACACATACACAATACACAACACACGCACAACACTAACACACACACAAACTACAACACACACAAACAACACCACACAACACACAGCCAACCACACACACACACACACACACACACAACACCCACACACACACAGCACATGTAATATGTAAGTGGCAATGTTTATTCTTCGGTACACTTGTGGGTTCCTAACTTTTGTCCATTAGGGCAACGCTCGAAGCAAGCATAGCGTTAAATAGTATTTTTACGAACGGGCAAAACTTACGTAGTTTGTTAACAGGGTGTGTGGGATGTAAACGTAACCAATAGTATGTTTAAAGTTTGTTTTTTTCTTGTTTAATATTATTGCTCTCATGAGAATACGCTTCTCTATATTCTGGTAATCAAATATCAATGAGATAGACTAACCTTTATTTCTTGCCCAACTGTTCGAAGGATTGTCATTTCTCTCTCTCTCTCTCTTCTCTCTCTCTCTCTCCTCTCTCTCTCTCTCCTCTCTTCTCCGTCTCTCTCTTCTCTCTCTCTCCTCTCTCCTCTCTCTCTCTTCTCGTTTCATCTCTCTCTTTCTGCTCTCTCCTCTCTCTCTCTCTAACGAGTATCCGACCAACGAAATTCTTTGTTTTCCTCAATACTAAGAAATAAGTGTGCAATAGCACTATATTGTGAATGTATATAGGTAAGGATATTTATAGGTTTGGAATACTTTAAGTATCGATTAGTATATATATTACTATATGTGTGTGTGTGTGTGTGTGTGTGTGTGTGTGTGTTGTTGTGTGTGTGCTGTGTGTTAATCTACAGTGGTATAAATTTTGTAATGAATTAATGCTTGGAGTACAGGGCTACAAAAGTGAGAACAATTCGAGAATCGGTTGGGGGGAGCAGGTGAAAGTGTGACGGTAGGTCATGCGTTCCGCTCCACACTTTTTTAAAGCACATTCCCAGTTTTCACCCGTATCGCGGAAACTGGATGAATGGCCACCGATATATAATTTACTATTCACTATAAATTTCTTGCACTGACTGGTCTCAATCACGTTTCTTTTTTTACTCAAATTCACCAAACCAAAATTATATTACTTTACTTTAACGTTTTCTCTACCGACTCTTCACATCTAAGAGAGAGCGAACCATGAAAACATAGGAAAATGGCCGAAGCCTGGACCACTTGGCACTCTTCCGTAACCTACTTCCTGGTTTAACCTAAAGGCACGCTTACGTAGCACAGGTTTACTTCTACAACTAACTAATGGCTTTTTCTACTTTTACAAAAAAAAAAAAACAAAAAAAAAAAAAAAAAAAAAAAAACGTAAGCACATTTATCTGAGATAAGTACAAATATACCAATGGCCTTAAATTTCAGTCATTCAAGTTATCGTCGCGGTAGTTATATTCACGCATCAGAGTGGCCACACTGTCCTGGTCTCCGTGAGGATACTGAGGACTGGGCGATTTCTTAGCAATTGACACATCAGTAGGTTCCGGTTTACTGCTCATGTCAGAAATCCCAATCCCCTAGTGTTATGGCGCTTGGTTACCATTTTTAAGTAACAGAAACATACACATGCAGGTTGTGTCGTGCGTGTCTGTGTGCTAGACACTCGCCCCACAACAAACACAACTCGCATCGCCGCACTCGCCCGCGGCGTGACACTACCGACAGCCCCACTACGGCTCACGGCCCGCGCGCGCCGCATCACCACGAACATCACGAGGCAAAACCACACACCCCCCACACACCCAAACACTAACACAAACCTCATAAGATGTATGTATGAATCCTCTTAGTACATAGGAGTTGCTATAGGGCTACCTTATCTAAACCCGACAGTTTAATCCTCGAATCTGGTCATCAAAAAAGGCCGCCCATTCGCAGCAGTGCTATAATAGGTCATATTCGAGGCCTCGTGCTCTTTTTGCCATTAGACTCTCTCAGAGAATGTGACGCAATGTTCTCCGAGAATTATTCCTCAGATCAGTTTGAGATTAAGCTGGAACTAACCAAGTATGCAGTTATTTTGTTGCGTATTCTTAGCATAATGGGAGAACGAGGCTGCAGTAAAGGATGAAGCCATGTTCTGTTTGTATGAGTTTTTTCAGATTGAATTACTACTTCACTTACAAATTAAACCATGTATCCTTTAGGTATGAAGACGCCGGCCTGTAAAGGGAATCAGCAAAGAAATGGCTCGAGACCATACTTTGTCAGTACGAGTCAAGGTCCATGCCAGGGACTTCGATCGCTGTCACACACTTCGGAGTCAATCCAGGTGAGTTTCAGATTCTGAATTGTATTCTAGTCAATCAGTGGTGGCATTTCATTGATCCCTCTGAAGTCCTCTGTAGCCAGGAAACTTCGTCAATCGTTGTATCATTTGGGATATGTTCCTCTCTCTTTCTCTCTCTCTCTCTCTCTCTCTTCTCTCTCTCTCTCTCTCTCTCTCACACACACACCACACAACACACACCACACACACACACACACACCAACACACACACACACCAACACACACACCAAAGGCAGATTTTGTCAGCAGGGATAAAACCTGGAGAAAATTTCAATTGAGACTTGGTGAAGATCGTAGTCGATACAAGAATAAGTCACGGTAATATGCCTGAAGACTTGACGAAGACCTACAACTTGGTTGCCAAATTCAAGCAAGGAAATGGATTTCGTCGTGAAATGATGAAGGCCTCACACGGACCGCTTAAGGAAGTCAGAATCTACAGTGAAGTCATACCTATCTTGAATCGATTTCAGGCTGAAATAAGCGATGCCAATGGCAGAGTGGATATCCCAAGTTGCATCTAGGGTGTTTGCGAGGAAGGTGAATTTGCGTTGGTGATGGAAGATATAAGATCACTGCGATATGTGAACAATGATAAGCACAAAGGACTCGGCCATAATCAGGTGTTGATAGCTGTTAATAAGCTGGCAATGCTCCATGCTGGTTCTTTCTCCTACAACAGGCGTCATGATTTTAAAGCAAATTTTCCAGCATTTAATTATGGAATTCCCAAACCGATGGGACTTTTTATCACAGTCTTTTTAGACTTGTTCTTATAAACTTTGAAAAAAAAAGAATTACAATGAAAGCTTCCAAAAAAGAAAAGAAAAAAAAACGGAGAAACAGGCCTCTATTAACAAATTATGTCCCTGCTTTTTGCAAAAACACATCGAGCCGAATGCCTTTGTCATGTGGATTACTGGAACAACTTTATGTTTAAAGCAGAAAAGCAAAATGAGGTAACCGACCCGAATTCCATCATACTCGTAGATTGGGGTAGCACAGCATGGCATAATCCCGTGCTAGACATTCTGTACCTGTTATACACATCCACGACGTTAGCCTACAGGAAAAAACACCGAGAGGAGATTCTGAGACACTACCATGCCAAGTTCACCGCCATGACCAACAGCCTAGGGACATCCGCTCTATTTTGGACATTCGAGGCTTTCACAGAAGAATGCCAAAAGGCGCGCATTTACGCGACAGTAATGGGCATGCTAGTAAATTTGATCACTTTAGCAAAATTTAGTGAGAAAAAACAAAGGCACGAAAGTCGTGTAAATTCGTCGACCTTATCTAGGAGGATAAGCTGTTGCCTGGGAAGGATAATGAGTCCGCTTCTTTTATCAAAATTCGGTGAACCTTTTATTTGTGCCTCTTTTAAGAAGTGGACAGGGCCCCTCTTTGATGGAGTAAGTAGACGAGACAACGAAATTCTGAACACACGAATATTTGATCTACTTAATGAAGCTAATGAAGACGGTGTTTTTGATACGTAGAGACGAAACTGCAAACTTGATCCTTGAAGGGACTTCGATGATAAGGAAGTATGTTTCAGATTTTTTTTCTATTCCTTATACTGAACAGTCAGGAGAATGTGACCATAGTTTTCATTTCGGTTTGCTTTGTGCCATTGATTACTAACATTATCTATGACATGTATTTCCGAACAAAAATGGTCATCACTGAATTTTTTTTTTTTTTTTTTTCTTTTTTTTAACAACACTAGAGCACCATTCACCATTCTAAACTACTTACTTTTAGTAGGTAGTGACACACTAGTTGCTGGCAGCTGACCTGTAAGTCGTTTTATAAAAAATGCGTGACACGGTTATATAGCAAAGGTGGTCGATTTTGTCTAAAATCTGGCATAAATGGTGCATTTATTAAATCCATTGAGTATATATTCCGTGTTTAATTCTGCGTCTTATCAAGGTTGTCTCTATCACCCGACCTCCATGGAAAAGCTCCTGCGCAGTGGCCTCAACATAGCACTCTGCCCTTCAACTGCGTGTTTGTCGAAGTTTATGCCACTGTTTTTACTGATTTTTAAAGACATCTTCAATACTATTTTTAGATTCTTGGGATTCCCTGATGATTTCCGGATTTCCAAAGAATTTCTGGTGTCCTTCATTCTGGATCGGCCATTAAATACTAGGAAACATCATTTAGAAACCCAGGACTCAATTATACCAATTCTGCAAGTCTCTCCTGTTGAACAGCACACTTCAGCAGGTCAGTCAGAAGTTCCAAGACAGCTAGTGCAACAGGTTTCCTCACAGTCAGTGACAGCCAGAAAGTCCAGCAGAACCATCAGTGAATCAGCCAAAATATCAAACACAACCAACTTTACAGCAAAAATTTAACTAGCATCACATGCAACTCACAGAACAAGCCGTTGGCTGAGGCCCTGAGCAACAGAGAACAGCTAGTTACTAAAATACGCTTAATGCGTGAGCGAACTTCAACAATTAAATCTATGCTTCAAGAAGAACATGCATTTAATTGACATGACAAGTAGAAGAATGTCTCAACTATGGAGAAAATTGCAAATAGTGGTGACAGTCTTAAATAGCAGTAAATACTAAAACTGAGCTCAGAGGAGAGCAAATAAAACTTCTAAATTAAATAGTTGACTCAATAAAATTAATCGAACATTTTAGTTCCATACTTATGTGGCAGAGATACTTTTCTTTAGCATACTTTCTCAATAAATGGGTTAGTAGAGGGTAAGAGGAATCCGTCAATATCATAGTCATCGTGATCGGTGTTGTGAAGGTATTCAATAAAGTTATGTTCCAGTAATCCACATGGCAAAGGCATTCGACACGATGTTTTTGCAAAAAGCAGGGACATCTTTATTCTTAGCAAAAAAAATATCACAGTGTGTGTGTGTGTGTGTGTGTGTGTGTGTGTGTGTGTGTGTGTGTGTGTGTGTGTGCGCGCGCGCCTTACGCACATACACACATACTTATGTATTATGTGTATGTCTTTGTCTGTATACTGTACAAAAATGGTACAAGGCCATAACACAGGGATTGTGATTTCCTGAACATGAACAGTAAATCGAACCTATTTTCGATGTATTTTGTCTAAATCCAGTCCTCAGAATCCTCACGAGGACAGGACGTGTGGCTCACTCTGATACGTGATGATAACTACCGCGACGATAACTTTTTAATGACAGTGGAAATTTAAGGCCATTGGTACTTTGGTACTTATCTCAGATAAGATGTGCTTACGTTTTTTTTTTTTTTTTTTTTTTTTTTTTTTTTTTTTTTTTTGTTAAAATAAGAAATAGCCATTAGGTTAGTTTTTGTTAGAATAAACTGTGCTACGTTAAGCGTGCTTTAGGTTAAACCAGGGAAGTTAGGTTAGGAAGAGCTGCACGTTTTCCAGGTTTCGCATTTCCTAATGTTTTCATTGGTTCGCTCTCTCTAATGTGATAGATCGGCAGAAAACGTGATGTAGTAAAGTAATATAATTTGTTGTGAATTGATTAAAAAAGAAAAAAAATTAGGACGGTATAAGTGACTGAGACAGTCAGGAAAGATTATTTATGATATCAGAAACACTTATGCCTTCATCAGTATCATCAGTAGACGGCAGAGTTTTCCGATACGTGTGAAACTGGGAATGTGCTTAAAAATATGTGGACAAGCATGACCTATCCACATCTTTAACCCCCCCCCCACCGATTCTTATTTGTTTTCAACTTTTTGTAGCCCTGACTGTTACTCCAAGCATTAATTTGCATTATCAAAATTTCATAACCACGTAGATTATACACACACACACACAAACACACACACACACACACACACACACACACACACACACACACACACACACACACACACACACACATATATATATATAATATATATATATATATATATAATATATAATATATATATATATAATCATACTTTAAAGAGAGAGAGAGAGAGAGAGAGAGAGAGAGAGATACAATTCCTTCAACAGTTGGCAAGAAATAAAGGTTAGGTCTATCTACATTATATTTTTGATTACCAAGAATAAAGAGCGTATTTCGTCATGAGTAGCAATAATATTAGCAAGAAAAACAACAAACTTATCAATATACTTATTGGTTATTTACATTGCCCAGTCACATCCTGTTACAAACTACGTAAGGTTTTTGCCCCATTCGTAAAAATACTATTTAACCTATGTATGAAGTATTAGAGGTTAAAGGATGACGGGAAGAAAGACGGGTGAGAACCAAGGTATCATAAGCAATATACCATTGTATTATAGCCTGTTCATTTTTTTCTTCTTTTTTTCGTTATTAATGTCCCATCTGTCAACGTCGTTAAGTAGCTTTATTGTTGATAAAACATAAGTGCATATTTAACATCAATTTCTTTTATGCATCATTGTTCTTTGATACTTCCTTTATCACATCCATCCCTACCATTATATTTTGCTTGTCACTAGAGTTGTCACCTGTTCAAAAGAATAATTCCTTTTTTGCTCATCTGTTAAGCGAGAATGAGATATCTTTACCCGCGATAAGGTCGTGAATATTGTTATGCATGTTGAATAGCTGCGAATTCAGTTGATTATGTAATGCTTAGCTAATTAGATACAAATAGTTGCGTAATGTTTAGTTAGGTGGATATTATTTTTTGTTTAGTAAGAGCTAAATCGGTTAGTTAAGCGAAGTCAACTGCTTCAGTAGTTAAGTATTATTACTTGTAGTGATAAGTAGTCTAATTGGGTAATTAAATGACTAGATGTTGCTTAGTTGAAAGGTGTCAACACTAGTAATATTTACAGAAATGTGTTAATGATGAAATTAATAGCTTTGTGTTATTTATATGAGGAAATTAAAGACAATATAACACACAAATAGAAATGCAGAAGAGAAATGAACTTCAGCCCAAAAGACAATTCTTTCCTTTTTTTACTTCCTTTTCTCTCTCTCTCTCTTCTTTCAATCCTTCTTTTTAAAGTAATGGAATGTATATATTTTATAGTGCGAATGGTATGTATATCAAAGGCAAGAATTCTATCCGACATTTTAATGTTATCTTACACATTGTTTTATCAATACGATTATTGATAAAATATAACATGCATCTCAACCCGGTTTCTCTCCTCACTTCCAATCACTTCGCTGGAAATAGAAAATTGCATATTAGTACGTAGTATTTATAAGTGATTCTGAAAAGATTTTTTTTTAAATATAATATATATTAGAGTAGAGGCTAGACAAACACAATAGAAAGCAGATTTGTACAGAATTAAAAAAGAAGCATGGGAAGCAGATGGTAGTATATATAGTATATATATATATATATATATATATATATATATATATAGTGTATATATAATATATATATATATAATATATATATATATGTAAAGAGCCGTTGCATGCAAGAAAAAAAGCATAGACGCACAAGAAAAGAAAACAGCGACGAAATCGAACGAATCGCAAAGGCCACATTTGGGTGAAAAGGCAGTTGATAACAACGGAAATGCCTTTGGAAAGTGCAGTTGCGGTTAATCGCGGCATTAACGGTTCGCGGCCAGACGGGGACCGTTGAGAGTCGCCGACGCGCCGGAGCCAGAGACTTCAGGCTGCTGGTATACACTTCAGTGAAATATGAATGAGGAAATGACAATGAATGACGTATATTTTGCATCACTATCAATATTTTGTTTGTCCTGTACAAAATTATGTTTGTGTGGATTTGATAACCAACTGAGCTTATCCCTTATGTTTATCGTATAAACAGTAACGCACTAAATTTCTGACTATGTACTGACTATGGCAAAATTTGAGTTTTTCTACCAAATGATTATTAATTATCATACTTCTGTTTTATTAATCTACGACATACCAAAGTTGATCCACAATTTGGAAAAGCTATCTAGGCACAGCAAAGCTCGCTAAAAGGTGAGCATTTCCCCAAGACCATCCCTTACCTGGTGGAATGCAGCAGCCGCACGTGTTCTTGTTGCCTGCCTTCATTTTCGGGCTGGCCTTGCAGTAGGGTTTCCCGGTCTCCAGCGTGCCGTCGCAGTGCTGGGAT
>NW_020869527.1:1418022-1420522 GCF_003789085.1 Penaeus vannamei | reverse complement strand
AGTCGTATGGAAGTTCTGCTGCACTCCTATTAAAGACTGACAGTGGGCGTTGCTTCTGTTCGGACGACTTTCCCTGGCCATAATCTTTTGTAAGTATACACAAACTGGGTTGTAAGAAGCTATAAGATGTTCTATAAGACAGTTCCATTGGATCACGGGATCCGGTTTTTCAGGTTGATAAGCAACCTTTTCATAAGGTGTTTAGCAGCACCTGTGGTTAAGGCCCGCCCAACACCTCTACGCTTTCTCATACCGGCGTCTTTGGATTGTTTACCCTTTAGAACTACGTTCCACAGACTAAGGAATACTTTGCCTAGGCAAAGGGCAGACCTGAGCCTTTGGTTAAGGGCATTTCGTCTAGCAGCAGAGGCCTCTATGGATGTGGTGGCAGCTGGAGTTGATACCATGGAGGCCTCTGAAGCCTTACCTGGCAGCTCAAAAGACCTTTCTTTGGGAGTAGGAGTCTCCTCAGTAAACCCCTCACTCCTACTTCGCCTCTGGTGGTACAATTTACCAGAAGCAGTTTCTGTATTTTCATCTTCCTTTGAGGATTGAGGTTGACTTTGGTGTCAAGAAGTATTAAAGGTTAAAGGATGACGGAAAAAGGACGGGTGAGAACCAAGGTATCATAAGCAATATACCATTGTATTATAGCCTGTTCATTTTTTTTCTTCTTTTTTTCGTTATTAATGTCCCATCTGTCAACGTCGTTAAGTAGCTTTATTGTTGATAAAACATAAGTGCATATTTAACATCAATTTCTTTTATGCATCATTGTTCTTTGATACTTCCTTTATCACATCCATCCCTACCATTATATTTTGCTTGTCACTCGAGTTGTCACCTGTTCAAAAGAATAATTCCTTTTTTGCTCATCTGTTAAGCGAGAATGAGATATCTTTACCCGCGATAAGGTCGTGAATATTGTTATGCATGTTGAATAGCTGCGAATTCAGTTGATTATGTAATGCTTAGCTAATTAGATACAAATAGTTGCGTAATGTTTAGTTAGGTGGATATTATTTTTTGTTTAGTAAGAGCTAAATCGGTTAGTTAAGCGAAGTCAACTGCTTCAGTAGTTAAGTATTATTACTTGTAGTGATAAGTAGTCTAATTGGGTAATTAAATGACTAGATGTTGCTTAGTTGAAAGGTGTCAACACTAGTAATATTTACAGAAATGTGTTAATGATGAAATTAATAGCTTTGTGTTATTTATATGAGGAAATTAAAGACAATATAACACACAAATAGAAATGCAGAAGAGAAATGAACTTCAGCCCAAAAGACAATTCTTTCCTTTTTTTACTTCCTTTCTCTCTCTCTCTCTTCTTTCAATCCTTCTTTTTAAAGTAATGGAATGTATATATTTTATAGTGCGAATGGTATGTATATCAAAGGCAAGAATTCTATCCGACATTTTAATGTTATCTTACACATTGTTTTATCAATACGATTATTAATAAAATATAACATGCATCTCAACCCGGTTTCTCTCCTCACTTCCAATCACTTCGCTGGAAATAGAAAATTGCATATTAGTACGTAGTATTTATAAGTGATTCTGAAAAAAAAAATTTATATAATATATATTAGAGTAGAGGCTAGACAAACACAATAGAAAGCAGATTTGTACAGAATTAAAAAAGAAGCATGGGAAGCAGATGGTAGTATATATAGTATATATATATATATATATATTATATATAGTGTATATATATATATATATATATATATATATATATATATATATATGTATAAAGAGCCGTTGCATGCAAGAAAAAAAGCATAGACGCACAAGAAAAGAAAACAACGACAAAATCGAACGAATCGCAAAGGCCACATTTGGGTAAAAAGGCAGTTGATAACAACGGAAATGCCTTTGGAAAGTGCAGTTGCGGTTAATCGCGGCATTAACGGTTCGCGGCCAGACGGGGACCGTTGAGAGTCGCCGACGCGCCGGAGCCAGCGACTTCAGGCTGCTGGTATACACTTCAGTGAAATATGAATGAGGAAATGACAATGAATGACGTATATTTTGCATCACTGTTAATATATTGTTTGTCCTGTACAAAATTATGTTTGTGTGGATTTGATGACCAACTGAGCTTATCCCTTATGCTTATCGTATAAACAGTAACGCACTAAATTTCTGACTATGTACTGACTATGGCAAAATTTGATTTTTTTCTACCAAATGATTATTAATTATCATACTTCTGTTTTATTAATCTACGACATACCAAAGTTGATCCACAATTTGGCCAGGGCACAGCAAAGCTCGCTAAAAGGTGAGCATTTCCCCAAGACCATCCCTTACCTGGTGGAATGCAGCAGCCGCACGTGTTCTTGTTGCCTGCCTTCATTTTCGGGCTGGCCTTGCAGTAGGGTTTCCCGGTCTCCAGCGTGCCGTCGCAGTGCTGGGATATGGGCTGGCAGACGCCGCCCTTGAGGTTGCACGACTTCTTGTTCTCGCATGCTGAACGGAAGAGGGGCCGTGG
>NW_020869527.1:1390522-1405522 GCF_003789085.1 Penaeus vannamei | reverse complement strand
AGTTCATGCTGTGTGTGCTGTAGGGGGGCGGGGGCGCTTGCAGATGTAGACTGCGAATAGCGTGACAGAGGTTTGAGTGTAGTGTCACTAGATGTTGCAAAGATGTTAGTGAATAAATAACGAACAGATTTGATTCTTTGAAAGTTACATTTCCTCCTTAATCCTGGTATTAGGAGACGCAAACCGAGCTGACGTGCTGTATATCATTAAGGATTTTATTGCAATAAGAGTTTGCATATATATACACCCATGACATACAACTAACACTTATGCACACACACACGCGCACGTTAATATAAAGTAATATAGTAATAATATAACAGAATTAATTATAAAATATAATGTAATAATAATATATATATCTATTATATTATAGCAGAAATATACAAATATAATAATAATGTGTGTGGAGGTATATAGTATGTGTGTATGTTACTGTGTGCAGATATACCCACACACACATCAGAATATGATATATAATATATATATATAACTATGTTTATATCATATAGAGAACTAAGATTATATAATAAAGTAGTAATTAATAATTTAATAAATATAATATAGAGATAAATACATATCTGTGTGTGTGTTAGTGTGTAAGTGATATGTGACTTTGTGAGTTAGTATAAATACAACACACATACACACAAAAAAAATATACATACAATATATATATATATATTAATATAATTAATATAGTAGAAATAGAAAATATATAGGTTAATATATAATATATGTGTGTGCTGTGTGTGTGTAGTGTGAAATACAACACTGATGTGTGTGTTAATATATATGTGTGTGATGTGTGTGTTGCAAATATCATACAAATCAATGTGTCGTGATGTGCTGTCGTTGTGGCGTGTGTATGTGAGTGTATTGTAGTATGCGTGTGTCGTGGAGTATGTAATATCAAAATAATAGAATAATATAATAGTTAAATATAATTTATTACTATAATAATATCATATTAACTATTAGATATAGTTATATGAATACACATAATATATATATGTATTAATATATGATATAATGAAGTTAAATAATTATAGTAATATCATATATAGATATAACATGAATAGATAATATAAAATATTAATTTATTAAAATTATTAATATTTAAAAGTTATGAAGTTTTTAATTATATTATATATATAATATTATTTATTATATATATAATATATTGTGTGTATGTGTGTGTATTTAATATACACACATACGACATATGTATATATATGAGAGGAATAATATACAGGTATACTAACAATATATATATATATGATATATATAGTATACATATATGTTATTATATAATAATAAAATATACAGATATATATATACTACTTACTACAAAGTATACATAATGATACATATACGTGTGTTGGGAGCGTATTTGTGTGCCAAATATAATAATTGTATGTGTGTGTACCAAAAATGATAATTGATGATGTGCATGATAATAAATTAGTGTATCCAAAATAGATGAATCATGCATGAGTAATAAACGAAACATCATCGAATTGCCATTAAATAATATAAAAGTAATAAAGAATAGCACCTAGCCCTAATGATAATAATAAACAACAATAAGTTAATAACCATATTAAAAACAAACACAGTGAGTAATTATATGCTATGAATCTATAATAGACATACATATAAAGTAACAACTTGCCAATAAAGTTAGACCAGTCACTCATTTCTGCATATTCATGATATACACGACGTAAATATCAAGGGCTAAGGGGAGCGGGAATAGAGAAGGAAAAAAAGTAGCAAGAGGGAAGGGGGTTGAAGCACTGGGTGGAAAGGAAGTGGGGATAGCAGGAAAAGAATGGTGAAAGGAGGCCTAAATCAATGATAATATATCATCATATGGATTCTGTTTATGTCTCGTACGGTTATCCTTCTGACTGTTATCGCTCGGTTACGTTACCTTTTACTGCCATTGAAATCATATTCTAGTGAAAGTCGTGTGAGAGACAGGAACAACAAGAAAATTCAAAGAATTCACAATATCACACACACACACTGACAAATGGTATTGCCAAAGCAATAAATAGAAAGCCAAATTATTCCAGCTTCTGTTTTTCATATGTAAATCTAATAAATGTCATACATCATTAAATCAATCCTCATTAGTTATCATTCTCACTATTTATTATCATCAAATTCTATATGCATGATAATTCATCATTTAATCGACTATTATAATCATTATTTCATATCTTTCTTTCACGGGAAATATAGTATAGACACGTCTATTACAATTTACGACTGATATGCACAATCAATTACACATTTCAATCTGAAGAGATTAGATATAAAAAGAACAGGATAGGGAAAGGGAAAGGGAGAGAAGAAAGAAAGTGGGGAGCGGAAAAAGGGGAAGGACAATCGACAGACTTACAAAGGCTAGGGGCGCGCGAGGGAGAGGGTAAAGCTCTACAAAGGAAGTGTGGCGGGGAGCGGGGAAATGTAAGGGTGAGTACTTTTTTTCCGTGGAAATTTCTCCACATGTACCTGCGTATTGATATCATATCATAAAGAATATGTTATTATTGTAAACTATTATCTACATTTATTCACTATAATTGTTAATTGCTATGTATACATTGGTTTATACAGATACTCAATTGACTATAATAATGAAATTGATCAATAAGTAATAAAAATTGATAAAATTGAACTCACTACTCTTACTTAACCCATACTATTGCTACTACAAATTCACTAACTACAATCACCATTTTCATTATTGTTTATTTGTCATTGTTGTGTGTAATGATGATTGAAACTGTGAAAAGAGCCGGTAGGAAATTAGGCATCAATGAACATCTATTAGTGATATACTTTCAAAATCTAGTGACATTTCCTAGACCAAACAGTTACCACATTATATTGTCATTATGTCTTTATTTTCAGATTTTTTTTTTTTATTATATGCTTACAGTTCAGTAGGTAAGGTCTGGTCATTATAGCCCATGCACAGAACCCTCGTCTTTGAGATTCACGTAACTTTATAATGCAGCAATTTCCCACTTTAGTGTGTTGTAATTACAAGAAAAACAGAATTCAATAGCCTTTCGATAATATAAGTCAGAGAAACAACCAGAATGTTGTGTTCATAGATTGTGGAGTGAAGTTTAAGTAGTAATATTGCTGTTGGAAAGGGACTGAGAAGTAAGGCGACAGTGTGACTGTGAATTGATGCGGGCTATGATAATGCAACGCCGCTCCAATCCAAAACAAACAGAGAAGGTTTTGGAGAAATGAGTAGAAAGAGAGAGAGAGAGACAGAAGAGAGAGAGAGACGAGAGAGAGAAGAGCCTTGTGCAGAAGGGATGGAGACCGACAGATAGAAGAAGCAGGATACAGAACAACGAGATGGATGATGACAAAGTATTATATGACATAGTGGCGATTAGAAGAGAGAGAGAGGAGACGAGGAGAGAGATGAGATGGAGATGAGAAAGAGAGAGATCACCTGGAGAGAGAGATGAGAGAGATGAGAGATGGACTAGACAGAGGGACAGAGAGAGAGAGAGAAACAGCATTTCACAAACGCGGAAACAGATGCACTGTCAATACATGAAAAACGGGACCCCAATACGCGAGCGCCATTCATGCTCCGGATGGCACGTGCGGCTAATCCCAATGAAGACGAACCAGGAACTCTCCCTTGGGCAACGCTGTCGTATTTACCCTCGTCACGTGTGGGGCCTCTCTCTTTTTTTCTTCTCCTTTGCTCTCCACAGTTTATACAACCATGACTCTTTCTCCCTCTCGTTCTATTCTCTCTCTCTCTCTATCTGTCTATCTATCTATCTACATCTTTGTCTCTCTCTCTCTCTCTCTCTCTCTCTCTCTCTCTCTCCTGTCTCTATCTCCTCTCTCTCTCTTCTCTCTCTCTCTCTCTCTCTCTCTCTCTCTCTCTCTTTCTCTTGTTTTCCTTCTTACATTTTGGTGATATAGAAATGTTCATAATGGAGAGATCTCCATATATTATGTATAATTGAAACGTGGCTTCACAAAGATATGTCAAGGGTTTTTATTAATATTCCAAAGTTCGATGTTTACAGATGCGATGTAGGACGTGGGGGGGGGGGGTTATACGCAGGTGATAATCTCAAAATATATGAGATATCTGCTATAATTGCTAAGAGTGTAGATGTAAAGGATATCTGGGTTAATGTACAAATGTACAAAGCCATATGCTTCCGCCATTCATTGTAGACGCAGGCTGTAGGCGTCCTAATGGTTCCTCTGAATCTTTTGATTATCTAAAAAAGAAGTTTTAAGAGAAATGTCACTGATTAAGAAACTGGGCAATCTAAATGATGATTTAAACAAGCCCAATTCAAAATTAATTAAGATAATGAAGAAAAACTAATTTGCGCAAATGGTACAGGATCACAGATAGCACTTCGTCATTGATTGATGTAATGATAACAAACAGAACTGGCATCTTTTCCCACACTAACGCCCCCCCCCCCCTTGCCATGCTGATAAACGGTGACACTTGATTTACAGAAATCAAAACGACCACCAGTCATAAAAGACTTTCATTAATTAGCCAATTGTGATTCTCAGTCATTGTGTCAACTCATAATAGCCAAAGAATCAACTCTTTTAGAAATTTTGCAAACAGATGATGTAGACAAGACGTCAGAATCGATTATTTTAGAAATAAATCAATAAAATGCAAAGAATGCTAAAAATGGAAAAATGTTAAAACACTTTTACCAAACAAATACACCAGAGATATTAATCAAAATTCCAGAATCAATGAAAATTGCTGACCTGAGAACGTGTATAGCCATTTGTGCGTAAGGATAATAATAACAATAATAATAAATCAATGCACTTTACGCGTTCCTGGTGACAACAGCGTAATATGCACTGTAAAACCGCATTTTACTTTCAAATTTACAAGAGTTTCCCTATTATACGTTTTCTTTTATACGATAAAACAGAAAATATGAACTTTTTATGTTATGGGTAACTTAGTCATTCTAAAGCTCTTTTCGAAATCTACAAAATATTTAGCTCGGAGCACAGCAAAACAAAAATAATTATCACCTTACCAAAACTTTCAAGGTTATAATAGAAAATTACCATATGAAGAAACGTCATTTCTAAGATATGACATTACGACTTCAGTCTTTCTTTTTTTCTTATATGAAAACAAATTAATATATTACTGCATAACAACAAAAGTAAATCCTTCACGGATGTATTTGATTTACAAGCACATATAAGTTAACAAGTGCGTACGGGATTCCATATATATATATATATATATATATATATATATATATATATATATATATATATATATTATATATATAAACACACACACACACACACACACACACACACACACATATATATATATATGTATGTATGTATATATATGTATGTATGTATGTATGTATTTATATATATATATATATGTATGTATGTATGTATATATATATATATTATATATATATATATATATATATATATATATATATAATGGTGTCAAAATGTTATAATTTGACATTATAATCAAATCGATTAAAGTACGCTTACCTCGATAACACAACAATCCTTATTGTGTATAGGGGTCTGACACTGATTATCTAATATTAATAATTTGAATATTCTGTTTCACATTTACACTAACACAATATTTCACATTAAGGTTCATATTCCACGTGAAACACTTGGCGGAAGCTGAAACGAAGACTCTTTCATGTTGTAAGAAAGAAAATTTACAGCAGCTTTTAATTTTGCAGAATTATGTAAATGTAATCCATGCCACTGAATATTTATATAAGAATCTTGGAGAATGCGAGTTGAGTAAAACGGAAGTAAAATAGTTGCAAACTAATGCATCTTTACACATCGGTACTTCGCCATATTGCAGGTATAACTTCAGTATGCTCTTTGAAGAGGAGAGACTGACGACTTCAAAGCTGTGATAATTTCTGGAAGCGTGTCTTTCCACTGAGCTAACAATGACATGAAACTTTGACACGTTCAAAGTATTTTTATCATTATTCTTTATGTTGACCATGTATGCACCTTATCTATTTGGCTTAAAACCAATAATCTGTATTATAATAACCTTATTCCTTAATATCTGTACGAATTGCATACTCTCACAGCTTCATGCTCATATTTCATTAACTGAAAAATATATTTTACAAAACTTATATTGATGGCCAATATTTGATGTATTATAATAACCTTATTCCTTAATATCTGACTTCTGTATGAAATAAAAATGCTTAATTCAATGGAAATTCAAATATTGTTAATTATATATTTTATTAGATATTCGATGAAACTGTGGTATATATATACTTTTCCTGATGACTTCTCGCTTTACGGATCTACATTTTTTTATTTCAGTCACGAATCTAAATTATCGTTAATATTATTATTGTTTTCATTATCATAGTAATTATCAATATTGTTTCGATATTCACGAATACTGGAAAACGAAACAAATACAGAAGGACCCGGGAATTTAACCCTAATCCCCCCACCTTGAAGGCTAAAATATTTATAATGATGCTATTCGGGTTTAAGAATGTCTCTCATTACAGTTTGAGCAAGTTGTGTTTCCGCCTACGTGTAACATGATGATATTATATGACTAGAATTTTAAATGAAGCCTTGAATACAACACAAACACGACTGCTTGTTTTCGTAAGTTCGTTGCTGTAATCTTGCTTTTAGAAAAGAAAGACAAAAGAATGAGAGAAGAACGGTAGCATGAGTGAGACGCGAGTTAATAGTGTAAAATCATGCCCCTAAAAACGATAATGACAAGCTAATATCGAATAAAAGTTATAATGGAGTTAGGAATAATAATACTAATAAAACTCTAGTAATAGCAAAATGTCAATATTGTATTAACACTAATAATACTATAATGGGAAAAAAATAGTACTACTTATGATCAAACTGACCACGATATAAATTCTGAAATTAATGAAGTAGTACAACTATTTGCAGTTATATTTGTATTATTTATCATTATTTGACTGATTTCATGGTGATCTTTCTCGTTGCCCTTTCATTTTCTCTTCTCTTCTCCCCAAACAGCTATAGAGTACGTATGTCTTACCTGTTATGCAGATTTACAAATTACTTGTGCAATTCATGATCTTGGTGTGGACCCTGTTGAAGAGGATCACTGTTGTGTGTGTTGTGTTACAGTCATGGAGTTAATAATAAAAATAATGAAAATAATTTAAAAATCACTTTATTTATTATCGTTATCATTCTAACCGCAAGCACTGGTATCATTCTTTTATAATAATTTTATTATTAGCGTGATAACCTTAATGTTATCACTATTGGTTTTGTTTTGACCAGTTACAAATATCAGCATCATTGTTTTAATGTTTTATGAATAATCGTTCTTATTTTTCTCTCCCCGTAAACCATTTCCAATTGTCATTCTTCCATCTCAATATTATTCTTTTTCTCAAAGTAAATAAGAAAAAAAAGCAAAGGTGATCTGTCTTTCTCTGTTACGCAGTAGCTACCCTTCACAGTCCTATTTTTATTCGTTGATTCTTCATTGACTCTCATCTTGACAGGGCGGTTTAGGAACATACACCATGTATGCGTTACAAAAGCTGTTTGGCCTCTCTCTTCTCAACTCTCTCTCTGCTTTCCTCCCTCTCTCTTTTCTGTGAACACTAGTACAGTACGCCCGCACGCATGTAGAAGATATAAGAACTGAACATCTATTCCAATATCTATAGCACGCTCGCACGCGTGCAGAAGATATAAAAACCAAACATTTATTTCAATATTGATCATGTAGAAGATATAAGAACTGAACATCTATTCCAATATCAATTGTATCAAAGAATGAAAACAGACATATCTAACAACTCGTGTCGCTACTAAATTTTTCGAATGGTATGTGTGTCTATCTATCTTTCAATCTATCTATCTATATACTCATCTTTCTATCTATCTATCCATCTGTCTATCCATCTATCTATGTATATATCTATAACAATCAATCCACCTATCTAGATATTTGTATGTGTGTTTATGAATAAAGTTTTCCTTCTTGTTATAGTGGCCATCCAGAACCACGACCATCTTTCATTGGTAAACATTAGACTATTACTGTTACTATTTCCTTCTGCTTCTTAAAATTTGTTAATGTTATTATCATCATCATCATCATCATCATCATCATTATTATTGTCATTATTGTTATTATTATTATTATTGTTATTATTTTTTTTTTTTATAATAATAATTATTATCATTATTATTATTGTTATTATAATCATTATTATTATCATCCTTATTATTATTTTATCATAATCATCAACATTTTCAATATAATCATTATTATCATTCTCTTACCCCTTACCCTCCCCGCCCACCTACGCCCACACACATGGAGCCTAAATTAAAGTGCTTCACGCTTGGCGAAAGGGCGTCACAGGTGAGAGGGTGAAGAGGGTGAAGGGTGAAGAGAGAAGAGTGAAGAGTGAAGAGTGAAGAGTGAAAGAGTGAATGAATCTTTGCGTTAGAAGACACGCTCTTTCACGTTCGTTATACAAGGGTAATTTTGCGCGTAGTTTGGTCTAGCGGTTGTTACGGAGAGGAGGAGAGGGATGTCGAGATCTTCATCGTAGTTTTTCTCTTTCCGTCTGTCTGTCTGTCTGTCTTGGCGTCTGAATGGCTACCTTCCGAGAAAGAATAGATGTCCTTGTCTTTCTCTCTCCCTCTTTTTTACCTGTATCTTTTTTTTCTCTACTTGTCTTTGCTCTTATGTCTGTCTATCTGTCTGTCAGTCTGTGTGTGTCTGTCTGTCTGTCTGTGTGTCTGTCAGTCTGTGTGTCTGTCGGTGTGTGTCTCTATCTCCCTCTTCTCTTTATGTTTCTCTTAATCTTTCTCTCTTTTCATTTCTCTTTTACTTTATATGTCTCTCTTATTTATTTCTCTATCTGTCTGCCTGTTTCTCCTTCTCTCCCTCCCTCTCACTTTCTGTCTCTCCCTTCTCCTCTTCTCTTTACCCCCTCCCTCTCATTTTCAGTCTCTTACCTCCCTCTCCTTCTCTCTGCCCCCCTCCCCTCTCTCTCTCTTCTTATCTGCACCGGCGTTGGTAACATGTATGTGCACATATCTAAAAATTTACACAGAGACGTGTGCATGTCTGTGCGAGTGAAAGCAGCCATACCGGAAGTAGGTTGGCACTCAGAGGCACCCAAGGCACTGCATGGAGAAGCCAGGGGTCGTGTGATAGAGGTTATGGAATTTGGCGATGTGATATAAAATGATGGAGGAGGAGAGTAAGGACGGGAGAGAGAGGAAGAGGTAGAGGAAGAAAGAGCGGGAAAGGGAGAGGAAGGGGAAGAGAGAGAGAGAGAAAGAGAAAGAGAAAGAGAAAGAGAAAGAGAAAGAGAAAGAGAAAAAGAAAAAGAAAGAGAGAATTTCCTGTAATTTCGACGAAGGTCCATTCTGAAAATATCCTTTCCAAGAACTTATCAGGTGAGACAACAAAGTGCAATTCCGCCAATAAGGAACGCTTCCACACGCCTGAACTCCATTACACAGTTAACTCCTCCATTACTCTGAACACGGTTCGCGAGACTACCTGCGAAATAATTGTTAATTCAGTATAAGCTGATAGTTTAATTGCTCCCTGAATGTTCTCCTCCAGTACAGGCATGCTGTATATGCACAAACAATACACAACTTTCTCTATCTATCTATATTTCTATGTCTCTCTCTCTCTCTCTCTATCTTTCTATCCATTATGGATAGAAATGTTAACGCCAAATGAGTAGTTAATTCAATATATACCTTTTCACCTCCAGTATATATATATATATATATATATATATTATATATATATATATATATATATATATATATATATACCTTTTCACCACCAGTAAAAGTACGAGTGTTTGATTCATGTTGTGAATTTTCCTTATCAATGTGGGGGGGGGGGCGTTTATAAGAGCTTATCACAGTCATTAAATCGAAGGAATTAATGAATAGGAAATAGAATTGAAGTGCTTCGCTTAAACTCCATTACCATGCATTCGTTACATTAACGTCCAAACGGAAGATAAAAGATAGTGAAGATTAACTATTCGAAGTGAAAAGTTAAGAAGAAATGTATATTCTTCCTTTTCTTTCTATTATATTTTTTTTATTCTCTTTGTTGCCTATCCTGCAAACGATCAAAGGCGAACCGATGAAACGTTATTGATATCAAATATAGATATCTTAAAACATTATAAAAGAAAAGAAAAGAAAAGAAAGAAAGAAAGAAGGAAAGAAAGAAAGAAAGAAAGAAAGAAAGAAAGAAAGAAAGAAAGAAAGAAAGAAAGAAAGAATGAAAGAAAGAAAGAAAGAAAACAATTGCAGATAGTGCCCTTAACAAAACTTAAGAAAAAAAAAAGCAAAACGCACGGACAAACCAGTCTGATAATAGCAAACCGGAGTCATACCACAGGCCTGTATTCACCCAACGCAGGGAGCAGTAAGACCAGTAGAGCGTAACCCGAGAAATGATGTTGGAAGTTGGTATGGCCGCTCTTAAACAAACTTCTAAGCTTGTGAACATTCTCGTTCGGGATATATACACCAACTTGAGGCCACGGGGATTATGAGATAGCATGCCAAGGATAACTCGAATGGTTTACGATACGATCTCAACTTAAGGCTCTTTCTCTGAGAAATTATTTGAGGCTTACGGATCCAGAAGCAAAATGCTCTTAGTTCTTCTGTAAAGTATGTTATAATACATGGATTTTTTATGTAATGTTACGTAAGAACAAGAATAATAAGAATAATACTTATAATGATAATAATAATAATAATAATGATAATAATAATGAATATAATAATGATAATAATAACAATAATAAAGATGAAATAAAACAATTATGAAGATAATAATAGCAATAAGAATGATAATAATGATAAAGTTAATAATCGTAATGATAATAATAATCATAAGGATAATAGTAATGATGATGACAATATTAATAATGATAATGATAATAATGATAATGGCAATAGATAAATCATAAGGAAAAAAAGGAATGATAACAATAATGATGATTATGATAATAACAATAATGTAACGATATACCATATGAGTTTCTCGAAAAGTTCAAAACTATTTTATTGACAACAGCGAGGTCTGTCTCCAGCTGCAACTTTAGCATGATTATTTCTCGTACATATCGTGAAAGCAAAACAGAAAGTGATAAACAAGGAAGAAGAGAGACCAATAATGTCAAGAACCCCGACAACAGAAGCCTCAGCCTAGTCTACCAGCGTGAAATCTGCTCCAATCTGCCGAGGTCCTCCATTTCTGAGAAAGCTGGGAATGTATTGAGAACGAGAAATTACTTCTTTTCTATTATTAAATGCAAGAACTGGTATACATTGCCAGGTGAATAGTAAATGGAAATGGCAAAAAAAAACAAAAAAAAACACACTTTTTTCAGGAAAGGAGAATCTCATAGCCCACACACATAGATGCAATTTAAATACAGTCACGCAAATAATTACATGTACATACAGTTAATGAAATAGAAAATGCTCTTCTGTGTTATTTTGTTTAAAGGGCCGCTTCTGTGTAAGGATTCGTAGCTGACCAACATGGCGAAGAAAGCTACAGTGCAAGTCAGCGGCACACGCCTTACTTGCAGAAGTTCCTTAAGAAAATAACAACATCGAAAGCTTTTCAAACTTTTCGGGACGAAGGGGGAGGCGAAGGCAAGAGAAGCGGGATTCTTTGGTTATATAAAACTTTAACACACCACACACACACATGCTATATATATATATATATATATAGTGTATATATAATATATATATATTATGTATATATATGAATATATATATATATATATATATATATATATATAATATACATGATATATATATATATATATATGTATATATATGTGTGTGTGTATGTGTATACATATATGTACACACACACACACACATATATATACATGCATATGTATAAATATATATATACACATTTAGGAAACAGCCTTGCGTGCAATTTTTGCCTATTTCGGGACACTCATGAAAACACTTCATTTGCGCCACTTAAGTGTTTCATCCTGTCCCAAACCTTCTAAATGAAAAGGTTTACACAAAGCTCTTTCCATTATTGGACCTCATACCCGTCATGACATTCCATTTAACATAATTGCACCAGACTAACGGCAGTACTTTCGCAGCGCCAGCGTATGATCTCCTAATAAGGGGCGGCCGCGGCAGCGAGCAGTGTAATGCGGAGAGAAATTGCTGTGGACGAAGAATATGCGACCCTGTGTATGAAGGGACGCTCGACAGACAGCCTGTGTGCATATGATAACAATTATATATCTACATACATACATAATATATTCATATATATATATATATAAAAAAATAGGATCGAAGTTTAATCAATTCAGTAGCTCTGTGATTACGTTCTATGGGGGTCAAAGTCGCATTCAGTGTCAACAAAGGAGCATTTTAATTCAGTCAGTAGAGATGCCTTTAATATTTTCTCTGAATTTTCATCCGCAGTTATAGTGGAGAGATTGCTCAAACAGAAAGCATGTTATCTGATCTTACATGAGGTCATCACCATCGTCCATCGCACCATCATCATCCCCATCATCACCACCAACAATCACCGCACAACATCATCACCACCATCAACACCAACAACAAACAACCCAGCAAAAAATACCTCACTGGCAGCCGAGGAGGAGAATGAGACGACCACGACAGAAGCAACAAATCCTATCTATTGTCACGTGAATCGGCTTGGCACCCAGTTTAGGAGGCGCGCGGAGGCTGGCACTGTGAAGGATTTTTTTGTTTCCGTCATGAAGTACTCCTTTGCGTATTGTTATTATCATTAGTGTTATCTTCATTATTATAATCATTCCTCTTATTGTTGTTATCTTTGTTATCCTTATTCTTATCATCATTATTATTATTTATCATCATCATTATCACTATCATTATTATGATTTATGTCATTGTTATTATCGTTATTATCATTATTGGTGTTGTTACTATTTTATTCATTATCTTAATTATTATTGTTATTTTCATTGTTATTATTATATTATAATTATCATTATCATCACTATAATTATTAACATTGTTATTAATCTTATCATTATGATAATAATACTGATGATAATGATGATAACAATAATAGTGATGATAATGATTATCATTATTATTTTGTTATCATTATCATTATTATTATAATGCTTATTATAACTACCATGTTATCTTAAATACTATCAGTATTTTTACAATTGCTATCATTAATGTTATCATTATTATTAGCATTATCATATTTTTTATATCATTATTGTTATCATTATAAACATTATCATTATTACTGTTATTATTATTATTATCGATACTATTATCATCATTGTTGTTACTGTTGTTATAATTATCATCACCATTATCGTCATAATTCGTAAATTTCTTTCATTATTATCATTGTAAATATCATCATTACCCTTATCATCCTTATGACAATTATCATTATTATCACCATTATCATTATTATTGTTATCATTATTATCATTATAGTCATTGTTATTTCAATTCCTATTACCATGATAAGCATTATTACATTAATTATCATTATATCATTATCATTATCATTTATTATTATCATTATTATTATTATTATTATTATTATTATTATTATTATTATTATTATTATTATTATTATTATTATTATTATTATTATCATTATTATAATTATTATCATTATCATTATAACTATCATTATTATCAAAACTGTTATCATCATCACTATTTCTATTACCATTAATATTATCCTTATTATCACCATCACCATTGTCATTATTAATATCATTACAATCATTACCATTGATAAACCGGCTGATGGAAATACTGCCATACATAAGCACACGCCCACACACAACACATTTATACATGGAGTTCATGAAGATGCATTAGTATGGAGTATCACCAGCGAGACTTGATCAGATTAAATATCAAACCATCAATTCCCATGAAAAATCTGAAGGCAATTAGTCCGACCCTCATATAAGTCTCAATACAATTAAGGTAATTGATGTTTTTGTTTCGGAAATTATGTTCAATGTTGTTTTATTTTTATTCGTCTATCTTTGCCCTTAATGTTGTTATTGTTATTTTCATTTCTATTGATACTGTTATTGTGTTTCTTATTTTTATTTACATTATCATAATTGCTATTATTATCCTTATTATCATTATTATTGTTATCATTATTATCATCGTCTTTATCATAATCATTATCATAGTTAGCATAATAGTTATTATCATTATCACTTTCATCATCATAATGATCATCATTATAATCATCATTGTTAGTGCTAATAGTTGTAATAGTACAGTAGTGTCATTATTAATGTTTTCAGTGTCCTTGTTTTTTCACCATCAGTTTTTCTATTATTATCACTGCTATACACTTATAATTGTTATTTATTACTCGCGAGTATGGACGTCATTATTCTATACACTATTTATGTAATATAAAAGGTGTGTGCTTTCATTATTATTGTCCTAGTTATCATTGCCACTATCAGCATTGTTGTTGGTGTGATCATCATCATCATAACAACTGTTATTTTAATTCTTCGCCATCGTTATTTGTTATGGTTGTTTTTTTTTTCTATCTTTTCGATGATCTACTAATATTGTTGTTACTATTACAATAGATATTGTAAATATTAATGAATAAATAAAGAAAGCACTATCATAAATAACTATCACAGTTTTAATTTTACTAACATTATCGTTATAGTCAATCTTCATTATGATTTTATTATTTTATCTATTTGCCGTCGTTTTGATTTTGTTGTTACCACCATTATTATAATCTTTCATTCCACTTTACCTTCTCTCTATCTTTATCTATTTTTACTGTTCATATTATTGCAACGACAGACAGACAGA
>NW_020869527.1:1370522-1373022 GCF_003789085.1 Penaeus vannamei | reverse complement strand
AAGGACATCAAGCATCACAGTTTTATTTTATTTTCACAGTTGTCAAAAAATTTGACCACCAGTGATAATGCTTTATTTGTCGTACAATCAGTGGTCTCATCCGAAATGATGCTAAATCTGTTGACCTGCAGCTTCTTTGCCCCGTTGTTAAGTGGTTGCCCAGAGTCTCAACGAGGGAGGCACATTTCTTTCTGTTCATTGTCATCTGCGCGGCGATCCGGGAGTCAGGAAACATTCTTTTGTGTAAGTTTCCTAGATGTTCACACAAGATGAAATTGGGGTGTGTATGAATATAAAGATAAAATATATTTGAAATCAATGATCATTTACACACACACACACACATATATATGTATATATATATATATATATATATATATATATATATATATATATTATAATTTCTCGTTTTCATTTAAATAAAGGAAAATATTAATGATAATTACCTAAATGGCAAGTTTTCCTCTGCTAGAAAGACCACGAATACTACAGTTGCATATGCAACTGCATACGAAAGTCTCTCCCTGCTGTTCTCCATCGTTGCCCAGGTCTTGAGCAGGTTTCGGAGCCGAGGCGTTGGCTCTGTCTCATCTCCATGGCCTGGTGTCGGGGGCCATGTGTCGTGTGAGATGAGATATGTGTGCTGACATCTTGTGTAAGAACAAACATCGAACCCTCTTGCTGTCACCCGGGACTCTAGCGAGATACCTCTTAAAACGAACGACCGAAAGCCAGTGTTCTTGGAAGGCTGTACCTTTCCGAGACATCTGAAATAAGAATAATTATAAAACACCTATTGCAATGAAAACTAAAACCAATCATCCCCATCATCCGGTATCCCTAGTGTCTCTGTCCATACAAGCGAGGTTTGCCTAGCAAACTATTGTACGGCCACACAGTGGTCCATATTAAACAGAAGCCTAAGGAATTGTTAAGAACAAAATGTATAATATATATTTATATATATATACATATATGTATATATAATATATATAATATGTATGTATATGTGCACACACACACACACACACACATATATATATACGTACTCTATATGTAGGATTTCTATTCATGTGTCTCCCATGGCGAACCTAGAGGCTTAAAACGCATGCAAAACCTTGGGCTTTCTGTTACGTCTTTCTGTTACATCATCATGAAAAATATTAAAACAGATAACTGCTAAAACACCTTTGTGTGTCGAACAGAATATCGCGTTGGCTACTAAAACAACATAAAGCAGAGTAAACCGGGCAGCCGCTCTGGACTCCGAGCTGCTTGCGTGCGGTTCCGAAGGCCACCTGCTGCAGTAGGTCCTTGGCTTACAGTTTGCAGAGTAACTGTATGTCTTTGCGAGTATTACTTTCAGAAGCCATTTCATTATCCTGTTAATCTGTTTTCTTGCATGGAACACACAAAATCATCTGCACTTTGATATCGTACACAAAAATGGAATTATACTGCCTTCCATTATTATTGTTTTATTATGTTCTGAATATAATTATTAATAATTCATATTTTCATTGATATCATTATCCCTAGGATTATGATCTACTCTTTATACAGGGAAATAAAGGTTGTTACATCAAATTTTATAAGGGAAAGAGAAATTTTATACACGGAAATAAAGGTTGTTACATCAAATTTTATAAAGGAATTTGTAAAAGGAAAACATAATTGAACAAGGAAAAACGGAACGGCGTGCGCGGTTAGTGTTTTTCGTATCTATATTATGTGTGTTTAATTATTTTATTTTCATTATCTGCACATGCTATATTGTTTCAGATATTGATTGGTAAGAAAATAACATCAGCTCAAAATTAGAAACATGATGAAATGTTTAATCCTTAGAAATATTTGTATATTGTCACGGATTAAATGTTATTCTTTCTAAAGCAACCACACAAAACAGTAATAATAATAGAATAAATAGATAAAAATAAAAATATAATAGCCAAAAAAAAATAAATAATAATAATAAAAATAATAATAAATAAAAATTAAGTGATAATCACATGAAACCACTGACTTCCCTTACTAATAAGTAAGTCAATTTAAAATATCCAATCCCCGAAACCGAAATGTAAATCACCGTAAACGATGGTCGTTGCAAGATCCTGTAGCTGACCTTCTGCAATGTGTCCCCTTGAGCACCTTACCTTTAGGGCAATTTTGCAGGGAACAAGAGGTGAAGTTGGGGGTACAAAGTGCATTTCACGGTCAGGAAACAGGGACTCCTCCACAAGGAAAACTTAGATGATTTGAGGGTAAAGTAAAGTAAAAACAACTTGAATTTCCTTTTTATATATATCGTCTATCTAAAACACGAGGACGGAATTGCGAAGTTCAATCTTCCACTCCGGTCTCCGTTTGCTCCTCCCTACTGCTGCTCAACATGCACTCGTCAACATGCACTCCTGATTACTAGCATATTGATGTTATCTTCTTGTTGCTAGTAGTGTTGTTGATGTCTTCGATGTTGTTGCTTCAGTGACAGTTTCAA
>NW_020869527.1:1360522-1365522 GCF_003789085.1 Penaeus vannamei | reverse complement strand
ATGATAGTGATATTGCTTCCATTCATAATGATGGTAATGGTGATGATAAGGATAATAGATATAATAACAATGAAGATGATGTTGATAATGATGATGATGATGATGATGATGATGATGATGATGATGATGATAATAATAATAATAGTAGCAACAATGATAGTAACAAAGGTAGTAAGAACAATATGGATAATGATAAAACAATAACAATAAAAACAATAACAGCACTTATAGTAATGAAAACAATGATAGTAGTAATAATAATAATAATAGAAAATGATAATGTTAATAATAATCATGATTTTTGTTGTTATTATAAAGTACAGTAATTATAATGATGATAATAATAATGATAATATTAATATTAATGATGAAAGTTAATACAAAAATATTAATGAGGATGGTAATAATAATAATAATAATGACAATAATAATATTAATCATTATAATAACAGTGATGATAATAATATTAACAATAACAACAGCAATAATAATGATAATAATAATAATAATAGTAATAATAAAATTGATAATGATAATAGCAATAATAGTAAAGTATAACAACAGCCCTAATACAACCCTCCCCCTCACCCCCTAAATAAAAAGCCGAGAGGCCTGGCGACACGGGAGGGGAAAGGGGTCCACCGGCTGTAGGTAATAAATCCTTAGGCAACGGAGGGCGCAGTGAGGCCCCGGGCGCGTCGCTGATCAAATATCCTTTGAAAATAACGCATCGGCCTTCGGAATTTTGGGCGAGGCGCATTGCAGAAGACGCTTTGGTCCAATAATGTTATTTTCTGCTCTTTGTATTTTTTCAAGGGAAAGAGATAGTGGGTGCCATTTTTTTTTCTTTTTTCTTTTTTTTTACTTTTGGGGCTTTTAAGGATTTATTTTATTTGTTTGCGTTGTAAGTAATGTCCATTATTTTTTTTTCTTGTCATTATCAACATTATCATTATTACCATTACCATTATCGTTATTATAATACGTAAATTGGACCAAAGGTATTAATCAATTCTGGCAAAACGTATTTCACACAGGGGGCAAATCCTCCAATTGCACATACATTTGCCGAGACACACACAAAAAAGAAAAGGAAAAAAAATGCTTTACAATAATGAAAACATTCAACTTTTGCGATATTGCCACAAATCTAGGTACTTCTAAGAAACCGATCTCGTAATCGCTACAGTTAAAGAGAAAACACTTTTATTAATTCAGTATTTAATACAACAATACCATTAGAAATATAATGATACTGAGGTCATTCAGCATTCTTATCACAATATCAATACCGAAAGTATTTTCTGTCGGCGACTATATTCGCATGTTGGATAAGTTCTTTAGGCGTGCGCGCGCGCGCACACACACACACACTCACATATGTGTGGGTGTGTAATATATATGTATATCTATATATTCAAACATACATATCTATCTTTCTATCAATTTATCTATGTATGTATCTATCTATCTATCTATTATCTATCTATATATATAATATATATATATATATGCACACACACACACACACACACATACACACACACACATATACATACACAAATATTATATCATATGTATATATATATTTATATTACTAGCGGT
This sequence comes from Penaeus vannamei, assembly GCF_003789085.1. NCBI lineage: Eukaryota > Metazoa > Arthropoda > Malacostraca > Decapoda > Penaeidae > Penaeus > Penaeus vannamei. The sequence continues at coordinate 1,363,917 of NW_020869527.1, read as the reverse complement.
ACCGTTGAAACTCCACAGAATAAAGTCAATGGTATTCTTCTCTCTGTCATTATGTTAATCATAATTTTTCTCATTATTACCATTAATGTTATTATTATCATTAGAATTATTGTTATCATTACTGCCATTATGGTCATTATGATTGATATTAGTACCAGTATTAATATAGATTTTTTTATAATAATCATCTTCACCTCACCGTCATTATCATAATTACCACTGTTATCATTATGTGCATCAATATATAATGAATATCATTATCATCTTCATCCTCATAAGAAAATTATCATAATCACCAGTTTTGTAGTTGTTGCAATTAATTCATAGTTTTTTTTTTTAATAATTATAAATAGATACTGTCCATGGAAGCGTTTTAATTTTCATCAATATCTTTATCAGTGGTATCATATACGTTATTTTCATTGTATAAGATTATTTTCATTATATTTATGATCGTCATCACACCAACAGCCACAACTGGTATATCAAAGTGACAGCACAATACAGTAATCTGGAATAATCCTTCTCCTTTTCCACACTGTCGCATTTCTCTCATTTTCCGGGGGTTCTCGGGGGGGCGGGGGTGGGGTGGGGTGGGTGGGGGAGAGGGGGTAGGGGGTTGTCAGTGCCCAATTCTGGCGCCTCGAAATGGCTGGCTCGACCGTGCTAGAAATATTACCCCATCGTTGTGGGTTGAACCGCCTCATTCACGTTCCAGCATCTCCCATTCTTTCTTTTCTCTCTTTCCTTTATTTGTTTCTCTTGCTTTTCCTTCTCGGAACCTTTTTTTTCTCTTCTCTCTCTTCTTTTCATTCTCCGCTTTCGACACCTCTTTTCTTCCCTTTTCTTCTTCTTCTTTTGCCTTCTCTAAATCGAGCGTGAACTTTCCCACAAACACATGCATGCGCGCTCACAAACCACCGTTCTTATAGGAAAGAAAAGTATAAAAAAGGAATGAAGAAGAAAACTTGGAGCAAAGGAGGTTCGCGATATGAAATTTAGAAGAGAATATAAGATTACGTAAGGACAGTTGCAAAGTGAGTGGGCGACGAAAGGAGAGAAAAGCGGGTGTGGGAGGAGGAAAAAGGGCGAGGGTAAAACGCTAAAAGAAATAGCGAGTGAAAGAATAAGTGTGAAAGAATAATGATTAAAAAACAACAACAACAATAGCAACAACAAAAAAGACGAAGAAGCGGAGAAACACGAGAGAAAAATGCATTACTGATGATAAAAGCAATGAGTTATATGTGGTCTTTACAAATGAATCAGAAGCTGTACTGCTTATCAAATTGAGACGCTGACCGCAAGAAATGGGAAGGGGGAAATATGAAGCCAATATTTGTCATTCTCTCTTTCCTATCTCTCTTTCTCGCTTCCGCTCATACAAACCAATAACAACCAATATAACTTAAATACTGTGAAAAGTCTATGCGAGCAAATGAAGCCTTTTTTTTTTTTTTTTTTTTCTTTCTTTTTTACAAAACCTAAGAATATCAATCTTCTGAAAAACCTTCGGATATCAGACCGAAAAGACGAAAGGAGATGCAGCAAGTGAGGATATCCCTGACGATTATGAATGAGGAAGAAGCCATCATTCCTCACGACCCAGTTTCAATGAGGAACTTTGTGCGCGTCCAAAGAGATGAGTCAATGGCGAAAAGAACGGACCGCATGCGAATCATCTTTGTTACACATGAATAAGAATTCTATGAGTGCATTTTTCTATATCTTCTCCAGTGGTAAAGATATAGAATATATTGCAGTTAGATTTTCCATGTACGCTTTACAATTATACTGATAATGGCAACGGATATATTAAAGAAACAGTAATGAATCTAAGTTCGATATAAATTTCCTATCAAAAGTATATACAATTTCCCTCAAGAACAAAATAAAATTCTCATCAATATTCTTGCATGCCAGACGTAACAAAAAGATGAAATAACTGTTTGTGGAACAAAATATTCCTTTGTATTTAAAAGAAACACTAGTTCTTTCTTTACTTTTTATATATTATTATTTTTACCTTATCATCAACATTCATGTGTGTATTAAATTTTTTTTTTTTTTTTTTTTTTTTTTTTTTTTTTTTTTTTTTTTTAAGCGAAGCCCTTTAAAATCTATTTATTTATTTGTTTGTTCTTTTTCATTTTCTTTTTATCTATTTTTTGGCCGGAAGAGAAAAACAAATTTCTTTTCCCGGATTCATAATCATGCATTACATGATGTTGATAATGATGATGATGATGATGATGATGATGATGATGGTGATAGTGATGATGGTGATTATGATTATAATGATGGTGATAATTATGATGATGGTGGTGATGGTGATTATAATGACGATGGTGATGATAGTGATGATGATGGTGATGATAATTATTATGATCATGATGTTGATGTTGGTGATGCTGATGTTGATGCTGATGTTGATGATGATGACGATGATGATGATGATGATAATGATGGTGTTGATGTTGCTGCTGTTGCTGCTTCTGCTGCTGCTGATGATGATGTTGATGATGGTAATGATAAGGATGATGATGGTAATGATGATAAGGATGATGATGATAAGGATGATGATGGTGATGATGATGATGTTGATGATGGTGGTGTTGATGATGATGATGATTATGATGATGTTAATGTTGATGTTAAGGATGATGATTATATTGATGATTATGATGATTATGGCGATAATGATGATGATGGGGATGTTAAGGATGATGATGATGATGATTTTGATGGCGATGATGATGATGTTGAAGTTGATAATCATGATAATAATAATTCTAACAGCAATGATAAAGATAATGGTAAGTGTAATGTAATGTAATGAAATGGTAATGGTAATTGTAATGGTTATGATAACAGTTAAAGCAATGATGATAATGATAATAGTAATAATGATTATAAAGATGCTGATGATAACGATCGTAACAATGAATGGTTATTATGATGATAGCGATAGTAATAACAGCAAATACAAAATCAACAATAGCGATAATGATATAGCTGCTGCTGATGTTACAGATAAAAATAAAAACACAAACAACAACAACAGCAAAACAATAGCCCTAATAGACATTTTGCCTGAATGTACGAACAGAAAGTAGTGAAATGTCTACAGTCTGTTAAACAGAGTGGATAAAAGGTATGTTGTTGTACTGACAAATAGCAATTTCTTTAAAAGATGAGCTATGATATTTTCTTTTAATTTTCACGCAGAGAGGCAATCAAGGAAATTATGTTAGCAGTCCATTGCATGTCTTTCTTTCTCTTTCTTTTTCTCTTTTCCTCTCTCTCTCTCTCTCTCTTCTCCTCTCCTCTTTCTCTCTCTCTTTGTGTGTCTCTCTCCTCTCTCTCTCTCTCTCCTCCCCCCCCCTCTCTCTCTC
>NW_020869527.1:1338022-1345522 GCF_003789085.1 Penaeus vannamei | reverse complement strand
GTCGAAAGCTTCCCTTACCTTCTGTGAGGATTTCAACCTCCCCCCACCGGACCACACCCATCACCTACCCCCCCACCCCCTCCTTTCCTTAATTCTTCTGTCCCTCTCGTGAGCGGTGCCATGCACGTCCAGCTGAACGTGCATCTATATTTTTTTTAGACAAGTCGCTTGGCCTTCTTTGCTTTCCCTTCCAGATGTCTCTCCGATGTCTTCTCCGACTCTGTGATATGGGAGGGTTGTGAGTTTTCCAGCCTCCTCCCCCCAGGCCTTACCCATCACCAACCCCCTCCCCCTCCTTTCCCCAATCCTTCTGTCTCTCGCGTACTTATTCGGACCCTCTTCTCGTCCTTATTTTTCAATTTCCTCTACTTCTATTTCTACTATTTTCCCTTGGTTGTTTTACCTTTTATCTTTATGTCTAACTTATCCTGCCTTCATCCTATCCTTATCCTATCCAGCATCCTTCCGTAATCCACAGGGCGAGTCCTGCATGTATTTTACGTTTGTTTACATCTTTTGTTTATATCTTGAATAAATATACATTGAATTCTTTCGTCATCCACACATATTTTTACAGAGATTCGTATGGTTAACGAATAACAGGACATCCACATCTGTTGTGAGTGTAACTTTCTTTTACCTTATGCATCTTAAGTTTGAATTTATTCTTTAGTGGTTTCTTCGTACATTTATCTTTTTAATTATTCGTTTGCAATGAGAGAATTTTATCGATTCTATTATCTTAATTCCTGAATCGCGGGGGATTGTTTTACGTATCCTTTATGGTAGCTGTAATTTCCTTAATTATTTCACTTTTTCCTGCTTTTTTGATTGATTTATCTTGTGTATATTTTCTTTGTGTATTTAATTTCTTTTTTCTTGTTTGAATGTTGTTAAACGCTAAACTTCCGTTCATGTAAGCCCATGAACCTCCCCGTTCTTATACAATAAACGGAGTGGATACTCTGATTTTGTTATTACTTTACCCTTTGGATTACCTGTCTCGGCTTACAAAGTGGATGCTGAAACAAGGTTGTTCTGTTCCTTTTACTTGCCTACGTGCGTTTATGCTGGACGAGCTATTTTTGTTATCTATATTGTTTTACTTTGAATTGTGTGTTTTATCTTTTGCTTTTTACGTGCTTTGAATTTTGCTTATTTTAACCTTGCATTTTTTATTTTTTTATTGTTATTATTATGAATGCTTTACCCTTTTACTCGTCTTTTACTTGAACATTTACATCAGCTTTTACTTTTTACGACTTTTCTGTATTTTTATTTATTTATCTATTTTTTTTTTATTATTATTTTTTTTCTCATTTCACCTTTTACTAACCGTCGTATAAATGTCAGCTCTTTTTACCGTTTTCAAGCTCTTCTGACGTATTATTTTGTCATTCTTAAGCCCTTCTGACACTTGCAATCAGTTTTACTATGGTGCATTCTGCACATTCTTTATTCATTTTAGGATTTTGTATTTTATTATCATATATCATCTTCGCATTGGTCACGCTCCTTACAGGCCTGTGGTAGTCGGCTTGTGAGGTCGAGTGGGGTCTGAGCCGTCAGCTTGGCCCCCTCACCCCCTTTTCGAGGAATGAACGGGGTCCCTCATATTCCTTGGGCCCTAAGCCTGGTCTTCCGCTTCAACTGAAGAAGATAAAAGAAATGAGAATTTAAAAAAAAAAAATGTAGCATAAACGATAGGATACGCTAAGTAAAAATTAAGCAAAAAAAAAAAAAAAAAAAAAAAAAAAAAAAAAGCGGTAGTTTGAAAAAAAAAAATATATATATATGTTTATATATATATGCATATATGTATACGTAAAGAGAGAGAGAGAGATTAATAAATATATACACATGTGTGTATGTCTGAGTGAGAGTGAGAGTGAGTGTGTGCGTGTGCGTGTGTGTGTGTGACTGAACATCTGGTCCCTTTTATGCAAAGGCTTCCATGGCCATCATTGAATGTGAATTTGCTTACAACGTAATAGGAATCTGAAACGCAAACCATGTCCCTCGCACGAGTACTAACTGAATCTGATTTCGCTGATATGCTAATCACGTGGCCAAATGCAGTCGCATTCTTTTCGCTTGCAAAAGTTTCTGCCAAAGGAGTGGTTTCGAACAACAAAAAACAATGATTCACGATTGAAATATTTAGGCCCGATAACCAAGCCTCTATTACATAGGATTTAATGGGATTGTGCATGTATTAATATTCATGAAAGTACGGAAAGCCGACACAGCGTGTTTTTCTATTAAGAAAATACTTTCTGACAGAACTAATACTTCGTCTTGGAGTTTTAGGTGGGTTATGCAGTCCCTTGTCTTACTTTATATTAATCATCACTTATTTATTATCGACATCACCACAATCTTTTATCGGAATATGTATCTGAAACTGTATGCCAGTTTCATTATTTACAAATCAGTGTAAGCGTCTCCACATGGAGACATACAATACATATATTTCAATTTTGTAAAGAGACTAAGAGCGATTTTTTGTTCTAATTCGCTCACTCGCATAACTCATGAATTGCTTAATGGCTTTCTAGGTTTGCAATTCCACCGAATCCACTTAAAATGTGAGATACGACCGAAGAAGCGAGAAGGCATCAAAACGATACAAGAGCTTGCGAGTTGCAGTCAGGATGGCGACTCTGAAACATCATGGAGATGCGGAGAAGGCTTAAGAGGCGTCGGCCGCAGGTTTAGGTTCGTCGTTACTTCAAAGAGCAGCAGAGACTTCACCACAGTCAGCACTATGAGCAGGTTCAGAAGGTGAGGACTACTTTAAGAATTACATGAGGATGCCCCCGGAGCTTTTTGATGAGATCCTCGGGAGGATGAGGCCGGCTATTAGCGGACCAGGCATCAATACCCGCGCATCCCTCGATCATGGCTTTAAAATATCACTGAATCTGAGGCCCCTGGCCACTGGTGGACGAATACCTGACCCTCGAGTTCAACTATAGGGTAAGCAAGATAGCCATCTGACGTGCCACTCCCAAAGTGTGTGAGTCCAGGTGAAAGTGTTCAAATTCCCTTATCTAGCTCACCTGATGAATGAAAAGAGCTGGCCATGGAATTCGATGCCGTAGGGGTCCTGGATGGGTGTCAAGATCAAGCAGCCTCCAAACTCGGGCAGCAAGTATAGATGCGTGTATATCTCAACCAGCAAGTAAAAGTTGTGCTAACAAGGCTAATAATCGGGCACACAAGATTAACTTTAGCCAAAGATGGCTAAAGTGAGGCCCATTGTGAATGATGCCAAAAGCAATTAACGGCCGCACATGTGGTGGAAAGATATGCAACATTCTCAGACCATAGATGTATATGCTTGTCTCCCCCATATACACTGATATAGGTATTGGGGGAGGACTGTGTTGTAGAAAATATTCATTTCCTAAGGGAGGCTAATCTTTTAGAAGGTATTCAATCATGCATAATATTTATGCAATGATTTTTATACTTTTAAGGCATAATATTTATGCTTTGATATTTTATGTAATATTTGCCGATATATATTCTTATTTATGAGACATTGTTTGATAGATTACTAAATATTTTGAATATTTAGATATTTCAGTCCTATAAGGTATTCAACGCTAATAACCTTAGTTGCTGACGTGGTAGCTAATTTTCAGTAATCAATCAATCAATAATTATGACCCTCGTCGACGCAGACTACAAATTCATCTGGGTGGGCACTGGCAGCGATGGACACGTCAAATACACAGATGTTCAATGAGTCAGAGCTGAAAGTACATTCAGAACGATGTCATGGGTCTTCCACCAACTGAAAGACTCCCACAAGAACCAGAGGCAAATGGCGATGGCGACCTACATGTTGAAGCCGTAGCCCAAGAGAAACATGTCCGAGGAGGATCTCGTCTGCCATTATCGCAACTCTAGAGGCAGGTGGCTGAAAAAAAGCATTTGGGATTATGACTAACAGGTGGAGGTGCTTGTGAACTAACAGGTGAAAGTTGTGTGTTGTCTGATGTGGTGAGAAGCACTGTCGAGTGCAGCATCGTTTTCCATAACCTCCCGCGGACCAGGAACCCCACGGAACGCAGAGGTGGACCACGAGGATGAGAACCACGCTGCTATCCCTAGAGGCTGGAGGGAAGAGAATGACCTGGATGATTCTGACCGACAAACCAGGTCAGGACCTCGTAGGCTGCAAGGAAACCATTGCAGTACTTCACGACCAGAGAGAGGAGGGTCCCATGCAAGAGCAGATGATCACTCAACAGGAACTAGTTACAAGTAATGTATGTGTTATGAAAAGGGACTTCATTGGAATTCGTCACAAGGTACTTCAATTTCTATTTAGTAAGCGTGATGATGAAAGTATACAAATATGCATAATTTATATTTTTTTCTCATAATGTGATGGTTATTTTAGTGCAATGTTATATAATCATCATTTTAGACAATCTTTTGCAGTATTGATTGTGTCGTTTTTTTTGTCTTTGTGCAAGACAATCTTTTCATAACGCGTTGCAAGTAGCTCATCAAACCATTTACTTTTTATGGCTGTGTTGCAGATTACATAACTAAATATTTTGGGCCTAAAGTGACTAATTTGTTTGATGTTTTTTTTTCCTAACTTAAAAAGACATCCGAGTAAAATTCATGGTATTCTATCAACCAAACTTGACGCAATTACTTCACAATACAATAAAACCAAGTCACTGAGCACTCGTAACCAAACCTAGACAGTCGCAGGTTATGCTGCTGGCTAGCGACCGTAGCGACTGAATTACTACCGCGTTCCTAGCACGTTGCAAATGCATATCTGGTCCCTCAACAACCGAGCGGAAAGGAGCTCGTTGCTTCTCGTGGGACCTCGACGCGCCCTCGATGGTACCTTCTTGCTACCTCCAAGCAAGCGTCAGTATGTGAGTCAAATTTAATTTTTCTTTGGCGGTCGCAACGTCGTCTCTTTTCGATGGAAACCTACTTTTGGCCGTATTTCGTAGCTTGTTAATTTTCTACAAAGCTTTTATAACATGGAGGTAATTTATCCTTTATATGCTTTGGATATTTGATTTTTGTGTTTAGAACGATACGGCCTAGATTACAGCCCCTACTTTGTGCTTCTAAGAATATAAAAATCAATACTTTTAAGTGTAAAATCTTGAGATTATCTTTGATGAGTGAGATTTTCGTCATTTAAAAAAAGGACAATATGTCTTGTCTTTCGTTCCTTGTCATCCTCCCCGCCGTCTCTCTCTTAGGTCATCCTCCAGCAGCTTGAGATTGCCGGCTGCATCTTCTTCTGCGCATCCTTGGCTTCAGTTTTCAATAATGCAATTCCATCTTATCATCTGCCTCCCTCCGGGCCCTTTCCCGCCATACTTTCAGGTCTTTCACGTTTTCTTTCCTTTTTTGATATGCCTAAGCCAGCCTCGCCTTATCATGCCATGAATAGAAACCAATCCTGAAATTCTTTCAAATCTTTTTATTCCTCTCAGGCATTGAACTTGCTCACTACATATCAAATATATATATATATATATATATATATATATATATATATATATATATATATATATATATATATATGTATGTATGTATGTATATATGTATGTAAATATATATATATATATATATATATATATAATATATATATATATATATATATATATATATATATATACATATATATATATATATATATATATATATATATATATATATATATATATATATATATATATGTATATATACATGTATATATATGATATATATATATACATATATAATAACACATTCTTGTTCCCCACCACTGAAATCATCTCAGAGGTCAGAGCCCGGGCACAACTGCTCCAGTCGAAAGGCCCGCGTCTGTCAGTTCATCAACAAAGTCGTTATCGCCTCGACTGCCACTTGGATGGCCGGATAGTTGTCACTCCTATGAAATTCATACCTGAGGTGTCACTCCTTTGTTATGTCGATCATGTGATATGGCATTCTTTGAACAGAACCGGCATGTGTGTGCAATTACGTATGTATACATGTGTGTGTAGATGTATGTACGACTACACACATTTTGTTCTTTATCAGACCTACCATCTCTCCAGCCCCCTCTCTCTATCTCTGTTCCCTCTCTCTCTCTCCTCAGGCGAGCGTATGTGCGTATATATATATATATATATATATATATATATATATATATATATATATATATATATATATATATATATATATAAAGATAGATTTAGACGTTAAAAAACGTCCTTCTCAAGGTCGACCCCTTGTCATCCCCCCTTCGCCATACACAACATAAGCTGAAAAAGCCTTTCCATCATAAAACATGGCAAAGGACTCTCTCTGCCAGTCACGCACTCTTTTGTTCATGTCCCCCCCCCCCCGGAAAGAAAAAACGCTTTTTTCTGAACATTGGAATCCAGTATAACAGGTCGTCCTTACTTTCCTAGCATAAAGGTATGTTCATCGAGTTAACATTTATTCCATTGCATTGGTGTCGGTCCAGCTTTGTTTTGGTCCTTGCATATTCAGCAACTCGAGCAGCATATTGCCCCCACCGGCCGGGTGAAAGACATGGAGAGCCAATCTAATAGGCAAGAGATAGAGCATGGGAATGGTAGAAATGTTTGATGAAATTAGAATACGAGAGAAAAGGAAAAGGTAGATGAAAAATGTCTGGGCACGGAGTCCTGTCGTGTGATCTATATGTAAATTCACACGCCTTGTAAGTTTCTTAAGAATTAATGCATATTTAACAAGGAATACCATCGGATTTGCATATATGTGCATATGTATACATTTGTAGGCATACATATACATATTTATGTGTGTGTGTGTGTGTGTGTGTGTGTGTGTGTGTGTGTGTGTGTGTGTGTGTGTGTGTGTACACATATAAGTATATGTGTATATGTATATAAGCATATATATACATATATATATTGTATGTACATGATCTGTGCTTGCAATAATAGGAATGGAATCAAAGCCTGGAAAGCATGATGCGGAACAGCCGGTGCCTGCCGCCTTTTATCTCTTGGATGGGAATCTCGTTGCACTCGAGTTGCAACAAAGATGCACTGCGCTTGAAGACCAGCATTGCCTCTGATGTTTGAAATGAGTTCTTGCATAGTAATACACGAGGTATGACTGCAATGCAAAGCCATGCAATAATCACGCACTGAAATTTCAACTTTCGTTTCTCAAATGTCCTTTGTGTTACATATGGAACTGTAAGATTAAACAAGAAAACAGATACTACCGGTCATACCTGAGAATCAGTACGTTATCGAGATCAAATGATATGTCGTTTTGATGGGAAACCTTCTGCAGTAATATTTCGACATAGCATTCATAAATCAAACCAAACCACACTTGCCTGAACCTATCTGAACCGAAACATGCACTAACCCAGCCAAACATGACTGAACCTAAACCTAATCTCATCCTAGCTAGCTTAACAGGACTTTAATTTACGCTAAGGCTAACCTAAACTGAACT
>NW_020869527.1:1318022-1323022 GCF_003789085.1 Penaeus vannamei | reverse complement strand
TGACCCATTACGAACTAAAAGGCGTAAGATTACGGCTAATTTAGGAGCTAATTGGCCATTTAGTCTGTTTAAAATCAAAGAAAAAGCCATTAGGGTCTACTCCACCATATTCATCTAGTTCAGATAACAGATACTTGATTTCAGAGGACCTGAAAGCAAATGAATTACAGCATGGCAATGGGTGACATGAAGGAGGAAGTTCAATATCTTCAAAACTTTGTTTTGAAATAAAACAATCTGCTAACAAGGTAGCTTTCTCAAACGGACTATCCGTAACACTATCATCAAGTTCCATTAATAGAAGATTGGAAGACTCAAGACCAGAGATGTTTTTAGTGTTGACCACCATTTACGCGGCTGTGAGACTTGTGAGAGAACTTCTTTCAAGTGAGCATTATATTCAGATTTAGCCTTCTTACAAACATTAGTTGCTGTATTTCGCATGGCAACATAATTCTCCCAACAAAGATGAGTACGGTTGGCAGACCAGAGATTGTAGGCAGCATGTTTGTCCTATAAGCCTGGTGATACCGTTCATTAAACCATGCTTTATCATGTGAACGAGATTTCAGTTTTGCTGGTATAAACTTCGTTATGATGTCCAACAATAACAAATTAAAAGCTTTAACAGGACAAGGAGCACTGTAAACATTTCGCCAAACAATGCTATTAAAAGCATGGTAGACACCATTCCAGTTAATTCTAGATTTTAAGAAGACTTGTCTAGTTAGCATAAAATCTGGCATAGGGAAGTCCAGCTGGATCTTACATGCTAGACTACAGTGGTCGGAAGAACCTATTGGCGCGATGGAATCTACATCAACTACCCCTCTCACATCAGTTAGCAAAAGATCCAAAAGATTGCCACTCCTGTGAGTTGCACCACGGACTAACTGCTCACAGCCAACCACATCTGCAAAATCTAATGCAGAAATGCCATGTTTGTCAATGGAGACAGAATTAAGCCAGTCTCGGTGTTGAGCATTAAATCACCTATAAATATAAAACAAGATTTAATATCATTCTCTTGAATAAAAATGTACGAAGTCAACAAACAATCATAAATACTGTCATCAGAGTTGGGACTTCTATAAAGACTAAAAATGTAAAAATTATCAAAACGACTACACACTCTCACAACCATGTATTCGTGATAACCACATTCATACTTTGTGAAACGACTAGCATTAAAACCAACTCTAGAATATAAACACAAACCTTGGGCTCGAGGCATGGAATTCCTATGTAGCAACAAGGGTTTATTAAAATTGGGTAAAAGTAACTCTGACGTGTGCTTCATGTCTGAAACCAGAGTTACAGCACAACAAATAATGTCAAATTTTGGCGAGATAACTGCAAGTTCATTCAAATTCCCATGAAGGCCACGAATATTACTAAAAAGTAAGTTACAATACGTTGGACGGCAAGGACCAGGATTCAGCTTAACATCACCAGACAGCAAAACAACCTTTCCACTTAAAAATAACAAAAATATAAATTTGAGAAAGAACTCAATTACACAAAACCCAGAGATTCTTAGCACCCCCTGACCACTGAAGGCCTGCTGGGGACTGGGGGCCATGGCTATATCGACATTCATGATTGTAATAAGAAAAGGAGAATGTAAGAAAAAAAAATGTGAAAAATGAAGGAAAACAAGAACTGCAGGGATATGCCTTCCTACAATAGGGAGATGGCTGAATTCAGAAATGTTTGGGCACACAACTATGGCTACAATTCAGAGTCCACCTCAAGGATGCCGTTGGTAGCTAAACTACTCATCCGTCTTTGCTATGACAGCAGTGGTACCTAGAGCCCTTATGACATGAACACATACGCTTATTGAGGACAGACAATAACCGGGCGTGTTCAAGTGAGAAGAATGAAGGGGGCATTTCCTCCACACCCTGGGTTCTCAAAGCCCAACCAAGCTGCTCATCCGCTCATAGACCGTTGGCAAGTAAGGTTTTGCTAAGATATACCGCTTAGCACGGTATATATATATATATATATATATATATATATATATATATATATATATATATATATATATATATGTATGTATGTATTTATAAATATATTTATACACGCACACAGTCACAGTAATTGTTAGTGCTTTTCCAGGCTTTACGATTATCCTTATTGTCATTTTATGTGTGTAGGGCTGGAAGCGTATCACATTTAATTCTGTGTAATAACTCAATCGGTATATGATTGTTCATTTTACAGTCTGCTAGGCAATTAGGAATAAGTAAGTTGAATAATAGTGTATGGTTGAAATGAAATGATGCACATCTATTCAGTCTCTTAATCTCGCGAACCCTTTCTTTGGTCCTAAGGTAAAGAGGAAATTACTGAAGCTGAATAATTAACTGTCATATTCTGCTTTAGGTTGTTGCACAAGTCAAAAATATTTAGCATATATTTTCATTTAATGCCATGGTACCTGGTAGTGTGGTCTCTGTCTGTCCGTCTCTCTCTCTCTCTCTCTCTCTCTCTCTCTCTCTCTCTCTCTCTCTCTCTCTCTCTCTCTCTCTCTCTCTCTCTCTCTCTCTCTCTCTCTCACCAGGATATAGACAAGACAGTTCAATAGTAAAAATATATATTTTGTTCACGCACACCTTCAGTACAATGTGTTTACATACAAGTGGAAAATTTTGCATGTTATTGCAACTACGAAAGCAGATTTCATCGGGCAGTAACGGTAACAAGGTCGTTTCAAGTCTTTCCACTTACTACATGAAGTAACTGCAGATCTAGTAACTGGAGTCAAGGGGTAAGGACCAACTTCTCTTGCGTTTGGTGTTAACGCCTGAAGTGGAAAGTTAGAACGTGTTTCTCATGAAGGTTTTGTTGCTTCCCTCTTCAATGCGTTGCTCTGAGTTTTGTGGTAACGCTTAGAGAAATTATTTTGATCACTTAAGTAGTAAATAAACTATCTGATTTCTTCCGTTATTTCCCTCTTCAACGCGTTACTTTGTGTATTGTGATTAAACTTAAGAATCTATTATGTTCATCTAAGTATTAAGAAAAAAAATAGTCAAGAAAAGTCAATACAAAATAAGTGAAGCGAATAGCAAAGGAAGAAGAAGACGAAGAAGAGTGCAAAGCTAAGAGAAATCTTAAAGTGTTAGCGCCGAGGGGAAAAAGTTTGCCGAGATCTTGACGGAGGTGGGAAGGCGCCTCATTAGCAGGTGGACAAAGGCGTCTCTCCGCTCTTCCTTTTCTTGGCGAGGGATCGTTCATTCCTCCCTGCAGAGGAGCCGGGTTCTTCGCTCCCTCCTCGCAACCCGGAGCCATTGATCAGCCATCTTCTCTCGTTGGTGATATGCAGATTATGAGGCTTTTCTCTTTTTCTTCTGACATCTTCTTATTTTCTTTTTTATTCGCTTGTCCTCTTCGCTTTCATCTTCTCCCGCTTCATCATCATTGCTTTAATTTTTTCCTGTTTCATTTCTTCGTCCTTGTAACACGTCGCAGCTTTTGGATAAGTAATACATGTTCTTCACTATTATGTTACGACAATGACAATGGAGAGAAACTGACAATCCAAATAAAAGAAAAAGTTTCTATACTAGGATAGTTTTATTGCATATATATATATATATATATTATATATATATATATATATATATATATATATGTGTGTGTGTGTGTGTGTGTGTGTGTGTGTGTGTGTGTGTGTGTGTGTGTGTGTGTATGTATCTCTCTCTCTCTCTCTCTCTTCTCTCTCTCTCTCTCTCTCTCTCTTATATATATATTATATATATATATATATATATAGAGAGAGAGAGGAGAGAGAGAGAGAGAGAGAGAGAGAGAGAGAGAGAGAGAGATAGATAGATAGATAGATAGATAGAGAGAGATAAATAGACAAATAGACATAAAGAGAGAGAGAAACAGACAGACACAGACCGGCAGATATTCAATTTGGAATCCATATCACACTCTTTCATCATCACGCAATAATCACTCCGCCGCGAGTGCGTCCCGCGCGTGTTAACGAGGCCGAGCGTTTGATCTCCAAGATTATTGGAAAAAAAAAAAAAAAAAAAAATCTTTTACGTCAATCCAATATATTCGAGTTACTGGGGCAATTTCGCTCGTGCCTGGAAGCTGGAAAGGAAAATAAACTTGAAGGTCATTTTCCTTAAACAATTTGAATAGTTGGTTACAGCATTTATTGAACGACGGATCGGGTTGCTATGGGAGGAAGGGAAACACGTGGACTTCCATGGCTGTTTATCGGGAGTGTCGACTGATGTGTGTATGTGTGTGTGTGTGTGTGTACTGTATATAGATAGATAGATAGATAGAGGCAGAAATTGATAGATAAATAGATAGATTGAGTGAGAGATAGATAGATTGTTTGATAGATAATAGAGATGTAGGTATAAATAGATATATCAAATCGATAGACAAACACACACACACACTTACACACACACACACACACACACACACACACACACACACACACACACACACACACACAAACACACACACACACACACGCAAACAAACACACAGACTCGCATAACGACTGCGATTATTTTTTCATATTTTCTACGCCTTTAGCCTCGCCTAATCATGAGTACCTGTTTATGCTCGTACTTTAAAGGAATAATCATGGTAATTGCATCTGACAGTCGCTTGGCAAATGATTTCCAGATGGCTGAACAAATCCAAAAAAGCTGTGCTAAATCTGAAAAACTACTGCGCTGCGCATCTCATACGTCAATTATTTATTCATTCTCGTCGGTGATTGGTTGCGACGCGTGTCCGATTTTGGCGCGAAAGTTCGAATGTGATCACATATGACACACCAATTCTTATTAACTGAAAAGAAAATGAATAGATATCGTACCTTCTCATTCTTCGGATAACAGAACAAGGTAGTTATAAATTTAATCTCGAATTTTTTTGTTCAGTGACTAGATTTTTTGGTACTTGAAACGATTGGATTTTTTAACAGAAAATACCACAGCGATACTTATAGA
>NW_020869527.1:1300522-1303022 GCF_003789085.1 Penaeus vannamei | reverse complement strand
GTTTTTAAAAGCTGTCTGTACGGGTCTCGGATTCTCGGTACACTCGGT
Organism: Penaeus vannamei; assembly: GCF_003789085.1. NCBI lineage: Eukaryota > Metazoa > Arthropoda > Malacostraca > Decapoda > Penaeidae > Penaeus > Penaeus vannamei. The sequence continues at coordinate 1,302,974 of NW_020869527.1, read as the reverse complement.
CGCAGCACACATAAAAAAAATGTACAGGAATTACTGACATTGATAATGAACGTGTGCGTCCTACAGAACGCCCTTACCCCCTCTCTTCCAAAAATTCCCAAAATTCCAAAAGTAGAAGCAGGAACAAAAAATGTATTAGAAATTACCAAAAGGGGTAATAATAGGGTGATAATTTACAGTATAGCAAATTCAAGATAAAAAAAAGATCACTGTTTTTACTACTACAAGTAGTAGTTGTTGACGAGATGCAATATCTTATCTCTTACAAATAATTATTAATTGCAGTTTTACCGGAAGCTTTAATTTAACAAGCTTTTGGTAGAGGTGTAATGTTTTCCCGATAGAATCCTTGAAAGTCAATGGGATTTTCTATTTAGTTCACCAAATCCATAGAAAAGATTAATAAAATCTTCTAAAAATTATTTACATATTGTTTTTATAACCTTTAATGGTACGTTTATCAGTGATTCGTAAAATAATTATATCTTTGTTTTAAAACTTTGGTATGCTTATAATTAGCCAGTAAATTGTGTGATGATGTACAATACATAGGATGTTATGCAAAAACATCAATGTCATGATATTCAGACGAGGCTTATGAATCATATTATCTGGATTTATCCTTACACGAAATTGTACACCCAAATACAACACACACACACACACACACACACACACACACACACACACACACACACACACACACACACACACACACACACACACACACACATATATATATATATAGATTGAAAAAAATAGATTACTTTAAAAGTTGCATTGAAGTCTCTGTGCTCCACAAGGGATGCTTCCGGATCATATAATAAAAATATAACGACTGATTACAGAAATGAATGATGGTTAGATGCGTGCTTATATGGGGGTACACTACACAAGTATTAATTGACCTAGTTAACTGTTGTTTCATGGTTTGGTTATAATAAGTAGACATGCCACTTAAAGTTTTAGCCCTCCAAATACTAAATCTTGGCAGAGCTTACTAGTTACACAGGATATGAGAACAACGCTAGACAATAAAGCTTGGACACTCGCCAAAAACGCCACAGAAACCTAGGAAATTATCAAGACTATTTACGGACTGCGTTTTGTGGCACAAGGAGTTGAAGGAAGGCAGGGAACAGATGAGGTATGACGAGAGGTTATATAAGATAGGGACATCAGGACGCCTTTTTCAAAGTTTGAAGTGAAAATAAAAATATGTATCAGGAACATTGATAGTATGTTCATGAACAGCGTCCATTGGTCGGTCTAGTAACAGTGAAACAAACCTGCTAAGTCTTTAATATATTTCGCTAAGGCAATGTTTGTTCTTTAGTGGTTGTGACGAGTAAAGCGTATTCTATTTGTATAATTGGTTATCTATAGACTATTTTATAATAAAGATGTAGCAAATATTATTTGATGAATACTATAATGGCAAAGAATAAGAACGAAATTATCCAACCTGACCCCTACCCCTCACCTGTAAAATAAATTTCCCTTTCATCCTTTGTCTCCCCTTCCCATTTAGCGTGATATTTGTGAATGAACTCGTCCGCTGTGCCAGTAGTGTGGTTTCTAAATACATGACAAAACAAGAGAAAACGACACAGTTTGCCGATTCGATAACTAGTTTTCTGTGTCTACGCGATTTATTGGATCAGTCTAAGCTATGAAGGAGTATGAAGGTTGTAGGCTTATATCTTTGCTTCTGAGATTCTTCGCAAAATTGACTAAGGGGCATTTCACTACCAAAAATAGCGTACGAGATGTTCGGAATTTCCGAAGTCCCGCCCCCCCCCAAAAAAAAAAAAAAAAAAAACTACAGAGAAAAACACAGATATTTCCAGATTTCCAGCCAGATTTGTCAGGGATTTCCGGATTTTGATTTTTTTCAAAGGCGTTTAAAAACCATTTTATTGTGAATGTTTCAATAATGAAGCTGCTGTCAGTTGTTACTTTCCATGTTTCACATGAAATGCAATGCTTTACCATACTGTGCCCTTCAGACAAAATATTCTCGATTCTTCGCGTTCGTTATATGATGGATTAACCTTAGGATTAACTAATTGAGTATCGTCTAAACTACATTCATAATATCATGTGCTACTATTTTATTGATGTAATGATTTACCAAGGCCATGCTGAAGACTTATTCCTTAATTTATGCATAATCGTTTCTCCGGCTTTTGCTTTATTTTGATAAAAGACTGTTTTCCAAAAACTATTCCATAGTACTAGTAGGTACTAAAAAATATCACCTAATAAGCCAATCAAATCGCTTGAAATATAACTACGAAACAGTGTCAGCGATTTCTGATGACTCAATTGTCATATGTTTAAAAAGATGTGAAAGTTAGAAGAGGCATTTCAAACATTACCATTAATTTAAAATGGCATTATCGTAAGACTATGTTTTATCAACAATTCCTCAGACGCCTTTACAGTTCAT
>NW_020869527.1:1290522-1295522 GCF_003789085.1 Penaeus vannamei | reverse complement strand
ACTATTCATATTTTGCATTTGTTTTCACCAACATTCAAAACAATATAGATTAAAATCAGTAGAATCTATGACAGTTACAAATTTCATTCTGATGTAATCAAGTATGGAAATTATAAAAGTAAGGCAGTGATTGCTTTAACTCTTACAGGTTAAGGCCTATAATGATTGTAAGAGGCAGTACTTCATCACTTTCAATAGCAGTGGTTTGCACATATTACCTTCCCTGAATATGAGGACAAGCCCAACCTATATAGGTTTTACTTTGTTTGGTAGAGGCCAGAGAAGCTGAAAAAGTCTGAAGCATTGGGCTTGGGGTTTGCAACACTTCATATGTAAACTTCCGCATAAAGAACATCAATTTTACTGAAAAATTACGGAAATAATATGAACAAACTGTGAAGATGTCACAAGATATGTCAACATCAGTGTCCAAAATTTTGCATTAGTTCTTTGAACATCTTTTGGGGCATCCTGACTGGGGCTTCAGGAACCCATTATGTTTGGGTGTATACTGTATAACAAAATATATAGATCTTACTCAACCCAGTTTGCGAAACATACAACAATTTTTACAAGTTCCTTGTGTGCAGAGTGCCTGTGTATCATGCAATCTATACTTTTAGGTCTGCACACAAGGAACTTGTAAAAATGAACACAAGGAACAAATTGGGTTGAGTAAGATCTATATATTTTGTTATACAGTATACACCCAAACATAATGGGTTCCTGAAGCCCCAGTCAGGATGCCCCAAAAGATGTTCAAAGAACTAAAGTGACTTGACTGAGAAACTTTGTGGGCTAGAATTATAACTGTATTTATCCTATTTCAGTTATTGCTCACGACTAATATGGATACAGAGTTTCGGAAATATGTCAAGCAATAATTACTTTTACACAGAACTTTAAAAAATCGCAAGATAAATAAAACCAAGAACAGCCTACATCGCATTCGAAGGGTTGTAGAATCTCATGACAGAAAAAATGCCTTCCTTACCAATCTAAGGACTTTCTTGCTATAAATGACATTTATTTACCTTGAACGTTCCCTTCTATGGACTGTTATAGCCACCATCAACATATAGAACATCCTTCTCCTCAAATAATTGTGTATCAGCACCGTAGCGCAGCAAAGCTTGACGAACGGGTCCATCTTTATCGATGTTTGTTTACACGCTGAGCATTGTGGGTAGAGGAGGCCCTGGGAGGTTCCGAACGCGGCGCATCTCGTCCTGCTGGTCCTGGACAAGTTGTCTGGACGAGATAGACGAGCAGTTCCGAACGCACCATTACTCCAGCCTTCGTCCACGCTACCAACCACCTACTACATTAACAGTGCAACCAGAACGTGCATTTCCATAAAACACCAATATGCAGTGAGCCAATTAAAGATACTCAGAGTGAGAGTAGAAGAGAGATAGAGAGAGAGAGTGAGTGTGAGAGAGTGAAAGAGTAAATGAGTGAGTGAGAGAGAAGGTGAGTGAATATATATAGATAGATAGTAGATAGATAGAAAGAAAGGGAGAAGGTTAGGGAGAGGGAGAGATAGGTAGAGGGTGAGAGAGAAATAGAGTGAGAGAGATGGAGAGGAGAGAGAGAAAGAGAAAGTGATTGATAGAGAGATGGATAAAGAAGAGGGTGAGCTAGAGAGAGAGAGAAGGGAGGGAGAGATAATGAACACCTAAATTTCCTTCTTCACACTGTAAAATCGGAAATGCAAAGATGCTTATCAGTCGAGCTTAAACGGGCCTGTGTTTGTACTAAACCTGGATCAAATAACTTTTGGTTCCTTCAGTTTCTTTCTAATATGGTCAAAGCGTTAGTCAAAGGTGACTTTTTCCATCCATAGAAAAAAAGCTGCAATGCAGGCATGGTTAAGTTACATAAAAAAGAAAAGGAAATATTTACATTCTACACCCAACCCTCTTTACGTTACCAAGAATCCTCCTTGGAAGTAAAATGCTCTTTGTACAGCGAATTTCCTCTTGGCAGGACGAAGATCACAGAGATGTGGAAGCTTCTTGATGCACGATGGCCCGCAGCAAGACTAGGAAGCCGTTCGCATGTCCTAATTCTTCAAGACAACAGGCTGCCTTAAGGACCGGTAACATTTATTGCCACAGGGGATTTATCTTTATGCTGAGTAACTGATTGCAGGGTTTATCTTCATCCTGAGTAATTTATCATGTTCAGACTATCAGCATCATCTTCCTCGTCGCACTTTAAAGTATTTCTTCCGTTATCCATATAAGGTATGTTTAGTTTTTATTACTGGATCATTGCCATTGAATGTAGACGCATTTGTTACGTATACATTCTTAACTGTAGTTCTAACCGTGTTAACAGCCCATAGCTTTTGAGGGATGCACTGATGAGTTTAGAATTATATCTACCCAATATGAAAAATCATTATACATTTTAGAGCAACCTTTTCTACCGAAACGTCTAATTTTGATAGCATTTTAACGAGAACACACAAAGAAAGAAAGAAAAAAAGATATTACTCTTATATCAGTAAGATGGCCATTTGTACATTCCAAAAGCACTAAATAATTAATGTAATGTAATAGCAGCTATTACAGTTGATGCCATTCCAGCGCGGTGTTCAAATCCCAGGCGGGTACTACAGTATTGCTCTAATTTACCTTCCATTCTCGTTGTTGTAAGCTGGTCGTGATTCGCATATAAATGTTGATATCAGCCATTTCTGTTACTCAATATGCATATGCGTATACACACCCACAAACCTACATGCATGCATACCTGCGTGCATACATACATGCCGTCGTTGTTGTTGTTTGTCTTGGTGTTTTTCTTTTTCTTCTGTTATTATTATTATTATTATTATTATTATTATTATTATTATTATTATTATTATTACTATTATCATCATCCTCATATTGATTATCATCTTTACTAATATTATCATTATCATTATTTATATTATTATTTTCATTATTACTATTGTTATTTCTGTTACAATTATTGTCGTTATTATTATTATTATGATTATCGTTATGATATTTTAGTTTTTATTAATCATATTGTTTTTATTTTATCTTATGTATTCTTTCTTCTTTACAATTATTGTTAATTCATTATTATTATATTTTTATCATTTTTATCAATATTATTGTCATCATATTATTATCATCAACATTGTTCTTAGGTCCATCACAATAATCATTATCTCTATCATGGTTATCATCAAAATAAAGTTTGAATGACTGCAATACAAAAAAAAAAAAAAAAAAAAAAATGTAGTGAAACTAGGTACCGAAAAACTTTTTTTTTCTGCAGAGAAAAAAGCCTTCCAATTTTCTGATTCTCTCTGTTGTGTCGTGACCTTTTTTCGTTTTTGCAGAGTTCTGTGTGCTTCCCTTCCTATGCTTGCATAAATGGTGCCCTTCATTGCGACGGTACGGGGAGGGATCGCAAAATACGTTGACTTTATATCACGTCAATACACTCTCCTTTTTTACGGTACCTGAAGTTGGAGGGTCTGATTTTATTTGAGAACACTTGCGTCCTGTTCCATCTACTTCTTTATGGAGGCATATATGTATATGCAATATGCATACGTATGTATACACACAAACACACACACACACACACACACACACACACACACACACACACACACACACATATATATATATATATATATATATATATATATATATATATATATATATATATATAATGTCTATATATATTTACAATTAAACACACTTACACACATGTATATGTACACATGTATACATATACATACATATATATATATATATATTATATATATATATATATATATATATATATATATATATTAATATGTATGTATGCATCTCTCTCTATCTATCGACCTATCTATATATGTATATGTATATACAAACACACGCTCACATCTGTGTACATATACATTTATGTATGTATACATACAGTATATATATACATGTATATGTATATGTATATATATACATATATATAAATACACATATATATGCATAGATATGTATATACATACATATATATATACATATTATACATATATACATATATATATAAAATATATATATATATATATATATATATATATATTATATGAACACAAGCACAAACACAATCACGTGAACACAAAGATGAAAATGACACTAGCCACAATGAAACTCGTACGAAAGAAAATAATTGAAGCCTTTTGATTAGAAAATTGCCTAATTTTAATCTGAGTGCTGGCCAATGGGGATTAGATGCTATTACCTCATCACTTGTTAGCAAAGCCTTCCCCAGACTCTTCGACCTTGACCCTCCCCCTGAGGCCTGATTCAGATCTTGTTCATCCTGTCTCTCTATCATCATATAAACTTGCTAAAATTCTCTCCTAGTATCCATTTCGGTCTTTGTCTGATGAGGAACTCGCGAAGAGTTCGAAACGTCACGCTTATTTTCAATTCTCATTGTGGCCAGTTTCATTTCATATATATATATATATATATATATATATATATATATATATATATATATATATATATATATATATACAAAACACGCACACACATATATAACTATGTATATATATTTCATATACATACACATGTGGCTTCTCATTCCATAATGTCCCAAAAAATCAGCAAGCCATTATTTATATATTCCCATAACAAGAAATGCAACGAATAAGGGTTGTAAAAATAACTGTCTTACTATCACCTTGTTTAGTAATCACTCCGTGGCAGTTAACTGATGATGCAGTTAAGGGTAAGGATTAACAGGTTTGTCATACTAACAGACCCTACTAATTACACGGTTAGACCCTTTCCTTACAATGCGAAAATTTCATCCATTTTTTTCCTTCGACGATCATGAAGGCCATCACATGGAAGTGCTGCCAGTTGCTTTTATTGCAATTGCAAGATGGTATTTGTAGTCACTGCAACGATGAGAACCAGGTAAAGTAGGAAATGGAGGAAGGGTATATACCTGGGGCTTGCATGTCGACACTTCCTTAG
>NW_020869527.1:1279593-1284593 GCF_003789085.1 Penaeus vannamei | reverse complement strand
TTCCCTCTTCTTGTCAAGGTAGTTTGAACCAGGTAGCTCCACTCCATCATCATGAAAATCCTAGTTGGCAACTTCCAAGCTCAGCTCCACCCCTTTGGCTTTATTCATTGCAAAAAATTAAATACTCCCTTTTTTTTTCTTGGTTTCATTTCCTTTTATTTTTCCGGCACTGTTATTACTGAATAATTTCCGAAGAAAATGCACACAAAAGACACCACAAAAAATTGCAGAGATTGGCCAGGCCAAATAAAGGGGCGGAACTAATGATGCTATCATGTTTATCCCCTGACAGAGTGCTATGAGATATCAGATATAGCTAGATGGATTATGTGTAAAATTTACTCATTATCATTATAATTACCAGAATTAAAGCAAAAATTACACTCTTTTATTTATGATAACAAAAAATTCCCTGATAACAACAGCCATTGGAATACTTTGGGGAAGTCAGTTACATTTTGGGGCTTAACAGGACAAATGGAAGTAGAGCTACCTGGTTATATGTTCTTTGCCTCTAGCAATATTGCATTCTATTTCTTATCCCTATATATACCTGTCTTCTTTCTTTATTACTCTCTCTCTCTCTCTCTCTCTCTCTCTCTCTCTCTCTCTCTCTCTCTCTCTCTCTCTCTCTCTCTCTCTCTCTCTCTCTCTCTCTCTCTCTCTCTCTCTCTCTCTCTCTCTCTCTCTCTCTCTCTCTCTCTCTCTCTCTCTCTCTCTCTCTCTTGCAGCAGCAGCAATATTTTATCAAAACTGATCATTAACTATAAAAACAAATTCTCTACAAACATAGAGATCAAAACTGATCTTTGAGAATGATGAAAATCAATACTTTTTGTAGTTGTGCAGCAAGGCAAGGATTAGATATTACAGGACTCAGGGATTAATGACTCCACAGTACCATGAATAATCCTATGGCACCATAACTACCTACAGGCATTATAAATTACCCCATAGCATCATTAACCCAATATCGACAAGAAAATGGTGTGTTCCCTTTGACAATGCTTGGTTAAATGTTTCTGCACATAGATGGCTCTGCCAATGCTTAGCCACAAAGGACTCAATTAGTAGATCTTGCAACCTCACTTTTTTCTTGAAAAAGAAGGAAAACGCTTTTTTTTTTACTAAAGCTATTGATACTGACACTGATATTTTTGTTATAAACATTATAATTACTATATTGTTACTGACATTACTAATAGCAGTATCAAATACTAGAAAATATGAAAGAAAAACAAGGAAAAGGGTAAACAGGTGAGACAGGTAGTTCGCATAATTGGCTCATTGGTGACAGTACTTGTGGAGCAATCTATATGTAAAAACAATTACTAAATTCAACACCTACAATAGGCAATGGCATGTACGTACATGCCATACTTGGCAGCTTGGGGTTAATTATCAAATAGCATAATCAATTATTCAAAGCAATTGCCATTCTCATCTCTTGTAGTTTGTGATGTATCTCAATTCTTAGGAAATCAAAATCCGCAAGAGAAAGCTAGGTCACCATATTACGTAAATAAACTCTCTAAAACACAGCTACAATTACAAAATCTCAGAGGCACCCAAGTTTTGTCCTATGAGCCCTCCAATTATAAACTTTTTAACTTTTGCCTCTAACAGTTTTTAAAATTAAACAAAAGCTAGCCTCTTCTTACCTTATACTTGTCTTCCATAGTCAAGAGATACAGGACTGCATCATAGGTATCCCAGTACTCCAGTGTCTCGACTTCCTCTAGTTTTGGCTGGAGAACAAGTGCCACTGCTCCTAAACTAACGCGCATTGTATTTGAGTTCTTCCTCCGTATGTTGTTGCGCAGAACCTCTAGGTGAGGAAGTGACAACTGCACAGATGAGGTAGCCTGATGGGGGGAAAAGGGGCATCATATTGACTGCAGGTAAAAAAAACTTAAGCTGTTGTGCTTTTATGCAACAAGAAGGGCATTTTTCACCATAAATAATTTCAAAAGATGGCATGCACAAAACAGGAATATCATACAAGTAAACACAGGACCACATAGTAATACGAAGTTCAGAGACACTTCATTATCAAACAAGGATAAACCACAGTACCTTTGTGCCTTTGAGGACCAAATCCAACACTTTATCACTCCTTTTGTCTATACCCCACAAGCAGTTGCATAGGACCTTATCTGAAACTCCTCCGGCAAGAGTTAGCACACGCAGATTTCTGGGAAAAAGGATATGAGGTCACCAATTTGAATAAATCTGAATTAAATATGAGAAAAGGAGGAAGGGAAAAGGAGAGAGGTGAAGGAAGGATGACGGGGAAGAGGATACTGATATATTGATATTGATCTTGATAGAATTTTACAGAGAAAGCTGAGCATCTTTAAGTGAATATCTCTTGATCAGGTACCATACAATACAATCATCACAATACTAATAAAAATTAATGAATACAATCAAATAGGATTTAGTATCGAAACATTAACCTATGTCGACATGAAAAAGGTGCGTTCCCTTTGGCAATGCTTGGTTAAATGTTTCTGTGCATAGATGACTTTGCCAATGCTTTGCCACAAAGTAGTCAATTAGTAGATCTTGCGACCTCACTTCTCCTTGAAATAGTGGGAAGACGCTTTTTTTTACCAATGCTATCAATATTGACACTGTTATTTTTGTTATAAACCATATAATTACTATACTGTTACTGACATTACTAACAGCAGTATTAAATATTAGAAAATATTAAAGAAAATCAAGGAAAAGGGTAAACAGGTGAGACATAGTTTGCATAATTGACTCATTGGTGACTTAGTACTTGTGGAGCCATCTATTTATAAAAACAATTACTAAATTCAACACACAATGGGCAATCCCAGTGGCTTGCTAGACATCTTAGGTCCATACAGCACTATGGTAAAGTATTATGGTGAAAAGGGTAAATGAGGTAACATTTAGTATAAGGAGTGCTAAATGTCAAAGGTTATAGTGTTATACGATAGTATGATAGGGTAATGGGTAAAAGGTGCAAATGATCCATATTGGACATAAATAAAGGAAAGGGTTAAGGGCACAGGGCAATTGGATGGAATGGTGTGTGTTTGTTGTTGGGGAAGCTATTGTAACATTGCTTTAAGGAAAATTGGCAAAAGCACTGTTATGAAATAATCATCAGGTAATACGGGTAGAGATGGCTGTGGGAGAAGTAACAGAAGAAGAGTTTAAGGGGTGAGATAAGGGGACTGGTGAAGGAGAAGTGTCAGGAGGGGAGGAATTCGGAGAACACTGTTGTGACAGAAAGGATTTACACGAGTCTCCAGGTGGGAGAGGTAAGTATAATGGAGAATGAAAAGGGAATGGTGTACATGGAGGAGAGGATGGGGTTTGTTGGGAGAGTAGGAAGAAGAGAGGTAGGGGGAGCTAATGGGGGTGGATGGATATTGGAAAATACTTTGAATGTAGAGGGACTAGGAGTAGAGGGATTGGAGGGTGGATGAGGGAATGGAACATTTTCTTGGGTCATGTCTAGGAATCTTTGGATATCTTCAAGAGTTTCTGGAGGGGATTTGGGTAGGGAAGTCTGAGAAACAAAAGATCTCTTGTGAGGAGAAGAGGGGATAGACGTGTGAGGAGCAGAGGAAAAAGAGGGTGTAGGAGACAGTGTGGAAGGCAAAGATGGAATGAATATTCAGGTTGTCTGGTATGATGCATACAGTGAGGGGGAGGAAGGGTAGGTATTGGAGAAGTGGTAGAGATTGGAGTATCTGGATTTAGAATAGATAAGGGATTTGTCTTGGGGATAGGGAGAGTAGAGGCAAGATGGTTCAGCATAGAGGGAAGAGATACTGGGGGAGATGCAGAAACATCTTGTGGAGATGGGGGAGGGGGTGCAGAGTGAAGGACTGTTTTGGAATAGGTAGAGAGAGAAAATCTTGTTGTCGTGCTTCCTGTCTAGCCTCATGTAGAATGAGGTCTAGTTTAAATCTGAGAACTGCTACCTCACATTCAATCTTATAGGCAGGGCAGCTCATATAAAAATCGTTATGGGAGTCACCACAGCTGGCACATGTACATGACTTAGCAGGGCAATTTGAACGGTCATAACCAGGTTGGGCACATAGAGGGTAGCGGGCTGTGGAGCAACAGTGTTTGGCTGGATGTCCAAAACGCTAACATTTCTGACACTGATGGGGAAGGGGTCGATATCGTTGGACATGGTACGACAATTCACCAATATAAACTTCATGGGGGTCTACAGAAGCTAATCTTGGCAATATTGACATGGTACTTACACTGGCCTCTGGGAGGAATAGTGTAGCACTGTATGCCTACTGTATCATAATCAGCAAAGCAAGTAAGTAGGTCATTTTTACAATCTGACCAGTTCTTGTCATATATGGGATAATCAGTTGGGAGGATAGAAACAGTTCCAATACAAGTATTAAGAGAGAGGTGAGGTTCTGCAGGAATGGGTTTGCCAGTAAGGTCAGTTAGGGTAGAGAGTGCATGAGTATGGGAATCTGATGTTACTGTGACTAGGTGTGAACGATTGGAGTGACCGTCAAAAGTAACTTTGCCTACTTGTTTTTGGAGGCACTGTTGAAAGAGAAGGGTATTCTCAGAGTATGGGGCTGTGGGGGGAATCACAAGGAACTGATCCCACTTGGCTGGGCTAAAAGAGTATTCAAAAGGTTTGCAGAGGTAGAGGCAGTAGAAGCATGAGGGCAGGAGGAAGATGGGGTGGTGTAGAGTGGAGTAGTTCTGTTGGGGGAGGACAATAAGGATGAAGAGTAGTAATAAGGGAAATGGGGACTGACAATGAAGAAGACTGTGCAGTAGGAGATGGAGAACAGAACGTTGAGAGGGAGGAAGGGGTGCATTTTAGAGACTGAGTAATAACCTGGGTGGGTGATTCCAAAGAGATAGAGTTATCAGTAACCGTCGAGGAGATGGTATTAGTATCAGTGGTCAGAGCCATGGTCAAAGGAGCAGGGGTTGGAAAACCATCAAAATCGAAATCAGATAAGCTA
>NW_020869527.1:1269593-1272093 GCF_003789085.1 Penaeus vannamei | reverse complement strand
AGATCTGTGCTGAATACTGCCAGAGTTCTATCTATAGAGCCTATAGCATCTCTTGATACAAAATTCCTTAAACTTTGAAAAGTATGTGAACATTTATCTTTACTTTTGAGTCAGTTATCTTTTATTACAAATGTTCTTTATGAAACTTGCAAGATCCTTGCATATACTAACATATAGATCTACTACTACAGACAATAAATTATCAGCTAAACAAGGGGAAATCTTAAAGGCAGTTACTTTTACCGATAGCGACCAACAAGGATAGAGGGAAATAGACACCATCATCTTATGGAGCATAATCATAAACAATCATGGTCATAAACAGCACAGATATCCCAGCTGTCTTCTCATTTTAACTGCAAAATGATGGAAATTTCCGCAGTAAATCACCGCTCAGAGACAAAGTCTACAACACCCTTACACAGCCAGATTTCCTAATGTCAGTTTTCTATAAGTTGGCACGGTGCTAATAAAGGGGGTTTACAGGGAGATCTTGCCCCCTTGGCTAAGGAGTAAATAGAAAGTAGGAAAGGTTAGTTTTGTACTTTATGGGTTCATATGATACCCTGGTTTTGAGACTTTGTCTCTGGAGGGTGTGTCGCTCCAAGTAATTAACACCTTAACGCCGAATCAACTGAGGTGTAAACATTACCGGCATACTCCAGGTTCCATCACTGGCCTCAGTATCTTTAATATTTCAGTGCAGACTAACTAATCTCTATTTCATACATTCTATCAAGACAGACCTAGAAGACCTCATGAGTAATTCCTCCTCCAATCTTGCAATTATGGGTGTAATGAGGGTTTACTGGCCTTTACCAGAGCTCCAACATATGTGGTGAACATGATTTTCCATTTGATATTTCACTTCTAGCTCGTTAGACAACTCTAATGGCATTCGATGATCAATCACAACGACGTGGATTTCGACAGACGTCCCCCAATATAATTAAGAGAAAAGGGTTGTTTTGTATTTCGCTGCAAGTATACAAGCATCAACCATGTGGTATCTTGTTATCATAACCAGAATCCTTCAAAATACTGAAATTCATTGTCATTACATCTTTCATTTGTTAAATATCTCTTGGCTTTTCACTTTCTTAGAATTGATTAAAACAACAACAAGAAAGATGCAATGCATGCCGTCATTCTCATCCAACTTTACATTTTTTATATTTTATTTTCGTTAACCAAAAAGGCGCTTGAGAAATATACTCTAAACTATCTTCCTGACATTAATGAAAATTTTCTCTCAAATGATATCAAATTCTCTGCCAGACTTGCCTCATGGTGGTGAAAAATGTGTATTTCTCCGCTTAAGACATTCACACTGTTTTGACAAAGGGAAAGTTTGGCTCCTAATCGCATTTGCTAAGCGTGGAGATAAACTTTAATATTAATGACAATTTCCCTGCATTATTAAATTATGCTTGTCTTCATCATATCACATATACTTGAGCGTATTTCTAAAGGATATTACATAGTGTAAAAGAAGCTTGAAGAGAAAAATAATATTAAATGTTTAGCAGATGTTCTGTTGTTAAGACTCGTGTCTCGGTTGACGTTAATCGCTTCCGTATTTACTAACCGGCAACTTTGCAATTCACGATTGGCGGTGTTTGTAAATATGATATTAATCTGTCTAAGAGAAACAGAAAGTCTTATCACCATATTCTAAAGAGACAAAAACAGATTCATATGGTGTTTAATTGTTATTTCATGGGGAGGGTTGAAGGGTATCGTCTCTCTGTTTACGTGAACAGGTGATTGAGTTTCGTCTGCTTTGCGCGGGGTTTTTAAAAAATAGCGGGGGGATAAGTGCGCATTTCAAATGTATATGGTTTTCTATATATTTTTAATTGGCTGTTAACGGAAAAGTACAAACTAATTGAGTAAGTCAAAGCTATTGCAGTTGCTTCCGCTCATTAATGCCACGTACTAGGTTTTTTTTGTATTTCTGTAATGTGCGCATCTTCTTGGTTCATTAATTTTGAATCACACTAATTATAGAGTATGTTGCAATATTTAAAACATTTCTTAAAAATGTATATATGTATATATATGTGTATATATACATACATATATATATATATATATAATATATATATATTATATATATATATATATATATATATATATATATATATATATAGACACACACACACACACATCGTTAGACGTGGTACAGCGATGCGGTAATTCAGCCAAATCGACCACATTGCCATTAGCACTCGGAAGATCTTCCAGAACTGCAGGGTGTGCCGAGTTCCGTAATACTGACCCTAGGGTGATTCATTCGGACAGGCTAAGGGAGGGAAAGTGTGCCCGGGGGTTTGCTGAGGCAATTTCTGGTCGTTACACAGCACTCGACAAACTGACGGTCCCTGTGCTTCTGTGGGACACCTTCAAACGCGAAACGCTTGATGCAGCTCAAGAATTGATTGGTGAATGTCCAAGAGCAAAACCGAATTTTATCTTGCTGGAGACACAGGAAGCTACA
>NW_020869527.1:1259593-1264593 GCF_003789085.1 Penaeus vannamei | reverse complement strand
GAAAGAGAGAGGGGGAAGCAGGGGGGAAGCAGGGAGGGAGGGAAGAGAGAGGGAGGCGAGGGAAGAGGGAGAGAGAGGGAAGAGAGGGAAGGAGAGAGGGAGGGGAGGGAGAGGGAGGGGAGAGGGGAGAGGGGAGAGGGAGAGGAGAGGGGAGAGGGAGAGGAGGGGAGAGGAGAGAGAAGAGGAGAGGGAGAGGAGAGGGGAGAGAGAGGGAGAGAGAGGGGAGAGGAGAGGGAGAGAGAGGGAGAGGAGAGGGAGAGAGAGGGGGAGAGAGAGGGAGAGAGAGGGGGAGAGGAGAGGGAGAGAGAGGGAGAGGAGAGGAGAGAGGGGGAGAGGAGAGGGAGAGAGAGGGGGAGAGGAGAGGGAGAGAGGAGAGGAGAGAGGGGAGAGGAAGAGGGAGAGGGAGAGGAGAGAGAGAGGAGAGGAGAGGGAGAGAGAGGGAGAGAGAGGGAGAGAGAGAGAGGAGAGGAGAGGAGAGGAGAGGAGAGGAAGAGGAGAGGAGAGGAGAGGAAGGAGAGGAGAGGAGGAGGGGAGGAGAGGGAGGGGGGGGGGGGAGAGAGAGAGAGAGAAGAGAGAGAGAGAGAGAGAGAGAGAGAGAGAGAGAGAGAGAGAGAGAGAGAGAGAGAGAGAAGAGAGAGAGAGAGAGAGAGAAAAAAGAGAGGGAAGGGGGTATGTGAGAAGAGAGAGAAAAAAGAGAAACAGAGAGAAGAGAGAGAATGGGTAATTGAGTAAAAGAGACAAAGAAAGAGAGAAGAAAAGAATGAGAAAACAGAGAAGAGACACACAAAGACAAAATGAGACATTATTGAAAAAAAAACTACTCACCCCTATTGGGTCCTTTCTTCACTCCAGAACGATATAAAACAGACACATGGACTCCACATAATCTCAGCGATTGTATCATGTAATCCATGTATCGGTGTAGGTAAAACTCGTCGATCACAAGGCTCTTTAATCCACGTAAGTACTTAAATGTCACTTCGTCCTGCAAGAAAAGGCTGTTGTAGTTTTCAAAACATTTGGATTTTGAAGAAATGAACAAAACATTTGATACATCATCTATGACAATGATCATACACAAACAAAATTATATACAACAATTCTGAAGTAAATTCTGCTGTGCACCCGTGTAAGCGCATACACAGAAAACGCACACAGACACACACACCACCCATTCCAATTTGCTCTCACCTGAAGATCCATCAGCATGACGGGCACGTCTGTACAATGGCGAATCAGCTGTTTGTAATCAATGTCTCTATCCATGAGGAGAGCATCACTGTGTGCAGGTAGCTCACGCGGCACATCCTCATGGCACGAGATTACCGACAGGTGTGTCAGTTTCTTTAACACAGCTAGGGACCCTCCTATGCATCCATAGACCTGTGCGTATGAGAAAGGATTCAGTGTTGTGTGTCATTTCTAGTGATAGTTGCAACTAGCTTAAATTATTTCCACTTTCTTCCCCAAGAAAGCAGGAATTCTTTGTTATTTTCACTCTTATAGAGGTACCTATTATTTTGAAATCTGTTTGTCCAAGTTAATCTACATCTCATTCTCTTTAAGTGAGAGATCTTAATGATGCAATCAGCTAGGAATAACTTATGAAATAATACATAGCAAACCATACACACTTGTTAATAGAAAGATATATAATTTTCTCTGTCCTTCCATTAACTTTTATTAAAAAGTACTTATATAAAAAAAAGAAAAAGAAAAAGAAAAGGAGAAAAAAAATATATATATTCACAGAAATCAACCACTTTTCTCCAGTAAAAATACTCCCCCTCCCCTCTAAAACACCAACCAACACAATCCACTCACCCAAACAGACCTCACATCACCCTCCTAACCATAAAAATTGTCCTCCTCTCCCCTTTCCCTTCCCTTTCCCCTCCCCCTCCCAGCCCAACCCCCAACCATGAACAAACCCGATAATTTTTCTCCAACCTCCTAATGCCCCCCCCCCTCCTCACTTTCTCCAAAAGTGCTACACTTGCCAAAAATGCTGGTGGAGCTAGAAGAGTGTTGCTCAGGTACAGTTCCTTAACCCAGGGGAAAGCGGAGAGGAAATTGACGATCTTGTCCGTGCTGTACTCCTCCTGAACATTGTTGGACATGAACTCTAGGGTCAGGTTCTTGATGGACGGGAACATGGACATTTTCTGAGGGTAAATGGCCGAGATGGAATGGTTAGATTACAAATTTAAATCTTTTGGACAAGATCTACTGCAAATCATTTAAAAATCCCCAGCAATTTATGAGCATCAAAACAAAGAGAAGGCAATCATATTTTTCTATGAAAAGCAAGTAAAAAAAAAAAAAAAAACCAATGGTTATGTCAAAATAAATCAAATGATGTCCTGGATAAACTATAAATCCTAATTTAGAGCCTCTTTCTTTTCTTAACCACCATTTCACAAAAAATAAACCTTTCCTATTTACATACCTCCTACTATGTCTCTGAACACAGGAAAGTAAACTATACAACAGTGGCAGAGAGAGAGACTGATAGAGAAAGAGAAACAAGGACAAAGATCTGGCCCTGTGTCACCTTTGCATCCTCCTCGGGGACATCACCCTCAAAATAATTGACGGGGAGGTTGAACCGCACAATGTCCTGGGGCATGACGCGGAGGTTTAGGATCTCCAAGCTGGCCATTTCCGCCAGCAGCACTGTCAACTCCAGGTCTGTGAGGGCCATTGCCTCCAGGTCAAGCTTCTTTACCTGTTTCATCGGAGCAATCTGAGGAAGAGATTAGTTTCATGCACTTCATTATTGCTACTAATGTGGCAAAATGGAGACTAACTATCTATACAAAGGCTGATTGATATGGTAAAAACATATCTTGAATGATAAATTATCAAATGATTCCCAACATACTGATGTGCAGGTCATTAGCAGAAAACACATGATACTCACTGAGCACAGGAGGGGTATACTTGGCCTAATATTTTCTGTGTTCATGAGTCTCATATATGACAGTTTGGGGCATGTCTTTGTTGCCCGTTTGATCTGATCAAAATTCATGTCTTGGCAATTCACGGCCAGGACGGTCACATTTAACTTGCGGCTCCCATTACCTCCATTCTGGGGGGGAGAAGTAAAAATAGTGCCAAAGATCAAATAAATATCTCTGATAAAACAATTAGCTGTGTTTATAAAACATCACAAAGAAAATTAAATATAAACAGTCTTGTTTACATATGAACTTGTATGTCAACATGTTTCAAATATGAGAAAAAAAAAAAAAAAAAAAAAAAAAATACAATTTTTTTTCATGAAAACTAATCAAGATAGAACAAGTACCAAATACCAACAATTATACTGATTATAAAAATAGAAAAATAATAAATAATGATACTCATACCTCCTACTTAAGACTGACCATATATAACAGGAGGAACAAATGGGCCCAACTCAGCTAACGGCCCAAAATACACACTTTTACAAACAACACAACCTGTGCAGAATGAGAGACAAACCCTCGTCCCCACTTGATTCGTTTGTCGTTCACGATACAGAATGGCATCCATCGTGTTCAAGAAAATGTATCCTGCTTTACCTTGTGCTTGGCTTCCATATCCAGCAGGTAGAGCACAGCGTCAAACGTATTCCAGTAAGTAAGAGTCTCGACTGTCTCCATCTTGGGCTGCAGGGCTAAGGCAACGGCTCCAACTGGTATGCGCATCGCATTCTGGCTTTTGAGCAGCATGTTGTTCCGCAATACCTCCAGGTGTGGGAGGGCTAATTGCCAGCTTGAATTTTCCTGCAAGGTGAGAGAAAGAGAGAGGCTTGAATTCCTAAGGCTTAATGGTGTGCTTCTGCATTTTTTTTTCTCATTTCTGTTACAATTCTTTCTAATCATATAAATTTAAGTAATTTAAATCCTTTAATACAATATTGGTGCAATATGACAATAAAAATAGAATAAATGAAAAGAGAAGAAAAGAAAAGACGAACCCTACTAAAACATCCTACTCTGGCATCATACCTTATTGTCCTTTAAGACCATGTCCAAGACTTTCTCACTCTTCTTGTCGATGTTCCACAAGCCATTGCAAAGGACCTTGTCAGATACCCCGCCTGCTAGCTCCAGGACACGCAAATTCCTGAAATAAACAATATGGGAAAAGGAAAATTTTATCATCTGTTTGGTTTCTCAGCCCAATTCCAACAGGAAAATGTTTTGTTCACTTTCTTATTGTTTTGTTAAATGTTTCTGCACACAGATGGCTCTGCCTATGCTTAACCACTATGGAATCAATTAGTAGATCTTGCAACCTCACCTTTCCTTGAAATACCAGAAAAACTTTTTTTTTTTTTTAATAATGTTATCAATATTGACACTGTTTTTCTTTGTTTTATATATTATAATAACTTTATTGTTTTTGACATTACCAACAGCAGTATTAGATACTAAAAAATATAAAAAATCAAGGAAAAGGGTACACAGGTGAGACAAGTAGTTCTCATAATTGACTCACTGGTGACTTAGTACTTGTAGAGCCACCTATATGTAAAAACCATTACTAAATTAAACACACAGTGGGCATGGCATGTACTCCACATGCCATCCCCGGCAGTAAGAGGTTAAGTATTAATTCTTTTGGGAAGGTTTTCTTTTCCCCTTCCTGTTATTTCTGCATCCTCTCCATTTTCCTCACAGTTATGTTTTTCTTTTTATAATTTCATTCTCTTTCATCTCTTCCCATGGCTAAGCCCTTCTTTCTTTCCTTCCCTTTTCCTCCCTTCCTTCCCTTCCTGCTCCTGTTCTCCCTCCCCAACCAAACATCCACTTTCTCCCTTCTTTTCCCTATTCCCTATTTCCCTCCTTTACATATATGCCTTACCACCTTCACTCTCCTATCCCCTTTACCTTCCCCCCACCCCCACCTGTACACCAGTACCTTGAACGAGCTTTCACTCAAAGGCATGAAGAGGTGGCGTAAGTGGGGCGAGTTCTTAGCCAGGAACTCAAACATGGGGTCCGTCTGGT
>NW_020869527.1:1239593-1249593 GCF_003789085.1 Penaeus vannamei | reverse complement strand
CACTTGTCCTGCTGGTCCTGGACAAGGTGTCTGCACGGGCAAGACGAGCATTTCCGAACGCAGCATTATATACGGGTATTCTAGTTTTTACACGTTATACTTCTTCTTTGCTATTTCTTATTCCCATTCTGATATCCTGGAAATTTCTGTTCAATTCTCTTAACCTTTCTTTGCCTCAAGAAAGTTTAATTTTGAACTACTGCAAAATATTCATCTAACATCTACACCCTTTCATCCTGAGCTTGTAGTAGTTCCTATACTTCGTTTAATTTGAGATACTTTTGTAAATCAATCTTGTTCGCTGTACTGACTTTCTCCTCTGGTCCGAGGACACGCGCCTACTTGAGAGAGAGAGAGAGAGAGAGAGAGAGAGAGAGAGGAGAGAGAGGAGAGAGAGAGAGAGAGAGAGAGAGAGAGAGAGAGAGAGAGAGACAGACAGACAGAGAGACAGAGAGAGAGAGAGAGAGAGATGAGCGGAAAGAAAAAGAGATGTAGAGAGAGTGGGGGATTGAATAGAGAAACACTCCGAAACAGAGATTCATCTTGCAGAAAAGGACACAATGATATTGGAAATAAAAGTAAACACAATTTCTATTTCCATCGGAAACAATAAAATCTAGTCCATATAAGTTTCTTCTTTAAAACTACATTTTCATCGTAAGCAGAGAAGAATAGCATATTCACACAGGTAGAGAGAGAGAGAGCTGGAGAAAGAGAGAAAGTAAAGAGAGAGCTGGAGAAAGAGAGAGTAGAGAGAAAGAGGAGAGGGACGTAGAGAGGCGTCAGACAGAGAAAGAAAAACATAAAGAAAACGAGAAAATGAGATATACATATATTTACATAAAGCGAGTGAAAGATCGAGAGTTTGAAAGAGGTAGAGTCACCAAGACTATCATTTTTTCCCCGGAAATAAACAATACTGATAATCAAAATGTTTCTCAACAATGGAAATACTATAACCTAGTCTAGGTAACTATCGTCCTTAAAACAATCGTAAAAAAAAAACATTATTACAGCAACTACAAGGGTTTTGGACACGAATGACGAGCTTGTCAATTAACACTAAGTAAGCCTATATCATTACGAATTTTCTTATTGGTAATAAAATACATCACAACCTATACCATGAGGTCAATATATATATACAATTGTATTCATGAACCAAAACTGAAATGATTTACGAAGGAAACGCACTTGTATCCATTAAAATTCGTAATTACTGTGAACAGCAAGTCATTGAGAATTTAGAGCAACTCATTGAGAATTCTCATGTAGAAATCAGGGAATTTTCGTTATTTTTAAGCCTGCATCTCATACCCTACTCACCAATGACAAGAATTAGAAAGCATTGATAATGATGATTTTGATAAAAAAAGGATGTTGATTATAGATAAAGAAGGAAGAGTATTTATCACAATAACAACAATAATTATGGAAATTTTAGAAAAAATAGATGATTGTTACCATAATACTTGATCAAATCAGCAATGATATAAAATATGCATTTAGGATTGATAATAACCTCTCTCTCTCTCTTCTTTCTTTCTTTCTTTCTTTCTCTCTCTCTCTCTCTCTCTCTCTCTCTCTCTCTCTCTCTCTCTCTCTCTCTCTCTCTCTCTCTCTCTCTCTCTCTCTCTCCCTCTTCCTCTCTAAAATCAAGCAAGAAATGTCATTATTACATCCTACCATTCTTATTGTTATTATTCATTTTATTACTTGTAACTATTAGTCTTCATATCTAGTATTATTAGTATTGCTTTTGTTATCATTATTGTTATTGTTATCGTTACCACTGCATTTACTATGCATATATCAGAGTAACAAATGAGAGCCAAGTTGAACACGTAAAGGCTGAATGCTGCATTTGACTATACTGATAACTCTCCCGGCGTCGAGCGACATCGGCGGAATGGGCAAAGTCGTGACTGCGTTGCCTTTTATGGCCTTTCAACTTGACTTGTTGTTAATGTCACGTGAAATAAACAACTGGCGGGGATGTTGGCCCGTGGGGAAGGGAGGGCATGGAAGGCGCCAGGGAAACTGCGGGGGAAATGTGAATAATATACTCAGACACACACACACACACACACACACACACACACACACACACACACACACACACACACACACACACACACACACACACACACACACACACACACACACACACACACACACCACACACACACACACACACACACACATACACACGCACACACACACACAAACGCACACACACACACACGCAAACACACACACACACACACACACACACACACACACACACACACACACACACACACACACGTGTTGTTTTCAAGTCCCAGTGATTATGGGTAATATCATGGCAGACGTCGCTCTTTTATGTGACGGAACATATATACATATATGCTCGGGTATTTATTGTATAATTCATTGTACAATCCTTAACAAAATGAATTTTCAGTTTACTAAAGAGTAGAATTCTACTTTAAAAATGAAACTAAGAAATATAATTTAGGGACTAATGTTGCCTCGTCGTGACGTCAGAGATTGTTCTTTAATTATGTTTTAAGGTAACAGATGTCTCTCTTTTTCCTCTTCATCATCGTCCTCTTTTAATGTCTGCTTAATTGAGTAGGCTGTGTGGAATTCACGATGAACAGATTGCAACAGGAACAACGAAGGGAAGGGCAAGAAAACACACGAATATGCATATTCGTGTGTTTTCTTGCCCTTCCCTGAGTAGGCTGTGTAAACCTGTGTTTATCCTCAAATATTTTTAGTTTGTTTGAATGCTTATCAACAGGATTATATAAAAAATATATATGGCCTTTTTAAGTAAATTACATCTACGCATCAGTTTGATTTACAAGAACTGTGATTTATAAGCTTGTGTGAAGATTTTCAATATTAGAGATATAAAACAAAGTTGAACAAATTGAAAATAAAGTAAAATGTGTCTTATTCTTAAGTTACTGAGAACATAATGAGACAATCCATGATCACAAAAATAAGGAAATTTGTCAAAAATGTATATTTTTTTAACATAGATTTCATGAGTAACATACTACAGGTCATCAGTCAAACGTAATATATAGTTTCGGGTGAGACAACAATCGATAAGAAACCACTTCGCAATATAATTTTGAAAGTTGCTAATAATAATAAAATTATTAGGCAAGAGTAGTAAATCTCTGTCATATATCTGTTATTTTATATTACCTTAATAGAGTGAGCTGTGCAATCAAAGGCATTTTATCTCTCATGTTATTCAATTTGCATATTTTGGCTTTGAGTGTTTGTCGACAAGATTAGACAAAAGTTCCCTGAGGCTGTGCAATCAACATCTATCTATTTATTCTTCACACTAATTTTTGTTTGTTTGTTAACCAGATTTACGCTAAAAGTTACGAATGGATCATGACGAAATTTTAAGCCTGGTTTACCTATGGAGCAAAATCTACGGTTAATGAATAATGTTATTTTGTGTAAAAAGATGGATCCTTAAGATAAATTTCATTGTAATGGCATTAATAATAACAAAGAGAGAGGAGGAGGCAGAAGCAGAGAGAGGGAGAGAAATCCAAGAAATGTCGAGGACAAAAATGCGGAAAGATTTTGATATGATTGATAAGAATATTTGTTTTATCGGCCGGTGTGATTTGCACGACCGTCGTAAACACAGTGAAAAAAATCATTCTTATTTACCCGACGGTCGTGTACCGAGGAAGAGGAAGACAGAGATTTAAGTCATCTGTGGGCTTTAAACATTATTAGATTTGGAAAGCAATCTGAGAGGCAGCAGTATTTTCTATATATTTTCTATATATATATATATATATATATATATATATATATATATATATATATATATATATATATATATATATATATATATATATATCTATATATATATAGTTAAAGAGAATGCCACATGCAACTAGGAATCTAATTGTTATTAAACTAATTACCAATGGTTCTAAATCATAGCTCAAAAAAACAAACAAGCTAATGACAACAAATACCTATATATAAATATATATATATATATATATATATATATATATATATATGAAAAAGTACCAAAAATATTTTATCAAACCATTTATATCTGTGATCATTGCCTGCCTCTATGTCCTCAATCATTAATATGAGACATGTTTCAGTATACTGTTCTTCCGTTTTCAATAATCTAATTGGTTTATTTAACTTATTTTAACTTAATCTCCAATACTGAGAAGCAATTTTTGTATAACTGTCTTTTGCAACTTGGAAAGAATTTTGATAGACCAACCAATACTTTCACCAGGACCTCGATCTTCTTATTAACACTATTATAAGAGTAGGTAACTCAGCATTAAAATTTCCTCATGATCCGTTTGTAACTTTTAGCGTAATTCTGGAAACAAACAAGAAACAAACAAGAATTAGGTGTAAGAAGAATTAGATGTTGTTTGCACAGCCTAAGGTAAATTTTGGCTAATCCTGTTGACAAACATTTAAACCAAAAATAAGCAAATTGGATAACATGATCGTTAACTGCCCTTGATTACACAGTGTACTCCATCAAGTAGATATAAAGAGAAAAAGACAATCTAAGCCATCTGTTGACGTAAAACATCAGATTAGGGTAGTCTGACGTCACGACCAGGAAACATTATTAATTTGATTACCATCAGTTTGAGGTATTTCTGATATCAAAAATTGCATACAAACAAGAGTGCATTGTACAAAACATGTTATCCGAATATATATATATATATATATATATATATATATATATATATATATATATATATATATATATATATATATATATATATATATTATATAATATATATATTATATATTACATTTGCTTGCGGACATTACTCATTAAATCTATATTGAAACAATTATCAAAGATCTTTGATAAAATTCTTTTTTTTTTTTTTTTTTTTTTATGATCATGGGTTGTTTCTTTCTTTTCTCAATCAGTTATTTTCTATTTTCCAATATTTATTTTTTCAACTTGGCTTTATACCTCAAATATTTACAATCTTCACTTAAGCTTATAAATCAGTGTTCGGGGTTTAATGTTAAATTTCATAAATCCACCTTTGTTCTTTTCAAATATCCCAGACTAGAGTGACTTGTCTAAGGTTTAACCAAAACACCTTACTTCATACTGTAAAACCTATTCACAAATATGTACATATGTCGAGGTGTCTCGGAAAATACAAAAATAGCCAAAATGATAAAGACTGCGAGTAATGCGAGCAAATTCAAGTTCAAAACACGATTTCCGATCCAGGATGGGACAGCATAAGCAATCCGTCTTCGCCAGCTCGCCTTGGGACGGTTCCTTGCTTGTGTGGAGTTAGATGTCACGCGCACACAATGCTTGAGGATAAACAACCCATGAAAGCGGACAAATCATTCAAAAAAGGCTGTAAACAAGGTATAATTTACATTATACCTTTGCCACAACATTACTACTTAGGTGCACACAAAATTATTAAACAAAACATTGCTTTAAACCAATAAATAAGCTAGACAGAAAATTTACCAGAAAACAAAACAGACAGGCTTAATGAGACGGTGCAGAGATCGGAGCTGAGTGAGATGGCCATAGCTTAGGTGGTTCCCAAATAATCTCTGGGCGACACCGGATGCTTTCATAAATAGGGAAATAACACCAACCCTTAACATAGCAATTGTAAATCAACCTGATACGTAGATGTAATTCACTTAACAAGATGGCATTTAAATATAATTCTGTTGATAAACATTCAAGCATAAAAAGTTAATTAAATAGTTTGACAGATAAATGCCCCTGATTAAACAGCGTACTCAATTAAGCAGAGATTGAAAGAGGATGATGAAGAAAGAGAGAGAGAGAAAAAATATCTGTTATCTTAAAACGTGTTTAGAGAACGGTCTCTGCCATCACGAGGAAGCAACAGTAATTTGTAATATATAAGTAACAAAATATTCGAGATATAAAGCAAAGTTGAACAAGTAATATGATGGAGAAATAGAAAATAAAATAAAATAGAAATGTATGCCATAAATTAGTGATTAAGAGAATAAAGAGACAATCCATAATCTTAAAAAAAAAAAAAAAATATATATATATATACACATATATAAATAAATAAATAAATATATGTATATATATCTATCTATCTATCTATCTATCTATCTATCTATCTATATATATATTATATATAATATATTAGTATATAGAGAGAGAGAGAGAGAGAGAGAGAGAGAGAGAGAGAGAGAGAGAGAGAGAGAGATTTCAAGTAATAACGTACTGAAGGTCGGCAATCAAATGTAATATATAAGCTCGAGTAGATGATAATATAACATTAAATGTAAGGATATAATTTTTACAAAAATCTTCGTATTGATGGTTATCAAATTAATAGTCTGTAAGTTATCATATCACTATCTAAAAGCAGGATTATACTTCATAGATGGAAAATGATGTATGTATTAGGAAATACTGGTACTCTAATCTAATGGTTCACGCCAACAGATGTCAACATCAACATCGCTACTTGGAATGTAAGAGGACTAACTCAACCTGCTAAATTGACAAATGTAATTCAGGAGATGGAAGAACTAAATGTGGATATCCTGGGCGTGGCAGAGACATTCTGGAAAGAAGCAGGCAAATTTGATACAAGCATCTTAACATCAGATAACAAATATAGTGATATTTTCTGGAGGAGATAGAAGCAGGAGAGGTGTGGCAGTTATGCTGAAAGAAAGTTACTAGCAAGATCTTGCATTATAATACTTGCAGTGAAAAAATAATGGCCTTGAAATTGAAAGGAAACAGAAATGATATACTTATTATCCAGATTTATGCACCTAATGAAGATGACAGCGATGAAGAGAAGGAAATTTTTTTATGAAGAGCTCAATGACATCATTTCAGAAAATAAGAAATTTACAGACACTTTACTGGTTCTAGGGGATTTCAATGGAAGAGTAAGTAATAGAAAAGAGGATAATATTTGTGGCCTGTTTGGACTTGGTGACGCAAGAACTGATAATGGAGAAGGAATAAGTTATTAGTGGCAAACACGTGGTTCCAACAGAAGGAAAAAGCTAGACACACTTGGACATCACCAGATGGACAAATTAAGAATCAAATTGATTACATCCTAGTCAGTGCCAGATTTAGAAACAGCATAAGATATTGTAAAAGTAGACCTGGTGCTTACTGCGGTTCAGATCATAACCCAATTATGGTAAACCTCAATATCAGACTTAAGAATATCAAGAAGAAAAAGTCAGATGTCAAAAGATGGAATGTGGATGCTCTAAAGCAAGAAAGCGTAAGAATGGAATATGCTGAGAAAAAGGAAGATAAAGCGAAGAACATCTTAGAAGAAAACTACCAAAATGTAAATCAGACCTGGAAGCGAATGAAAGAATGTATTACTGTTGCTGAAAACATAATTAGAACAAAAGTAGTAGATAGAAAACGACAATGGATGACTTGCGAAATCTTAAACATGATGTCAAAAAGAAAAGAGATGAGAAACCAGGGTAAAAAAGATGAACTAACAGTAATGAATAGGAAAATAAAGAAGGAATGTAGGAAAGCGAAAGAGGAATATTAGAAGAAAAAATGCAAAGAACTGGAAGACTTAGGTGCAATTCGTAGTCCACATGTCTACAAGAAAATTAAGGAATTCAAAACAAGGAAACCTAGGATCAACTTAGGAATGCCAGATAAAAATGGACAGCTGTTGCATGAAGATGAACAAATAAATAAAAGATGAGAAGAATACATAGGAGAAGAAGTTTATTATGATGATAGACCTGAAAACACTGTGTCACCAAAATACCAAAAAGTTAAAGAACTACATTACTGAAGAAGAACTACAAGATACAATTAAGAACCCACCCAAAAATAAGGCAGAAGGGTGTGATAATATTCCAGCAGAATTTTGCCAAAGCCTAGACACTGAAGCAAGAAATGTTATGCTCAAAGTCATTGATGAAATTTATGAGACTAGTATTCTCCCTGAAAATTTTGTGCAAAGTATTTTCATACCAATACCTAAAGTTAATAAAGCCAAAAATTGTGGTGACTTTCGAACAATTAGCCTAATCAGTCATGCTTCAAAAATACTTCATTTTATTAAAAATCGAATCACACCCATAGTTGAAGCCAGCATTAGTGAAAGCCAGTTAAGGTTAAGAAGTGGAAGAGGAACAAGAGATGGACTTTTTATCTTAAGAACAATTAATGAAAGGATGATAGAAAAGCAGGAATAAATATATCTTTGTTTCATAGATTACACTGAAGCTTTTGATAGAATTAACCATGTTAAATTGATAACAATCATGAAAAAAGCTAACATTCCGGATCAAGAGAGAAGAACAATTGCAAACCTATATTGGAACCAAAAAGCAGTGGTAAGAACAAGAAGTGGTGATACAGGAAAAATTAAAATCAGAAGAGGCGTAAGACAGGGATGCATACTGTCACCGATACTCTTTAACCTTTATAGTGAATTCCTAATACAAGAGGCATTAGAATCAACCAAAGGCATTAAAATTAATGGAATCAATATAACTAACATCCGATATGCAGATGACATTGTCCTATTAGCAGAAAGTGAAGATGAATTACAAGGTATGATTAATAAATTATGTGATACTTGTGCTAATTATGGTATGTCTCTGAATGCAAAGAAAACAAAAGTGATGCTTATAAGAAAAGGTAATGAAGATCATGCAGCGGTTAATATCAAGGCAGAAGGAACTAGACTCGAGGAAGTAGAAGAATACAAATACTTAGGGCAATGGATAACAGCAGATGGAAGATGCTTAGAGGAAGTAAAAAGAATTGGTAGAGCCAAAAGTGAATTCTGGGAGCTGAAAGAACTTATACGCAAAGACCTCAACATTAAATTGAAAAAGAGGATTCTCGAAACTTACATCTTTTCGATAGTCAGCTATGGCTCTGAGAGTTGGACATATGGAAAAGAAGTCATCAGAAAAATAAGAGCTTTTGAAAACTGGTGCTATAGGAGAATTTTGAGAATTAGCTGGAAAGATCATGTAACAAATGAAATGGTTGAACAACGGATGGGCTGCCAGATGAAGTTGGCAACAAGGTTGTGTCAAAGGAAGGCCAGGTTTGCAGGACACAGAATGAGAGGATCTAGTGGAGGGCTGGCTAGTCTAGTTACTGAAGGCACCATCGAAGGAACGAGGGGCAGAGGAAGACTTAGAAGAACTTGGGGAAAGGACATAACAACATGGACTAAGACGGAAAATCTCGGAAGTGCCAAGAGAAAAGCGGAGAATAGAAGTTTGTGGCGCAGTGTTGTTGTCAACCTTCAGATCGAAGAAGACACTGGATGAAGATGATGATGTCATAGATCTCTCTCTGTCTGTCTTTTCTTTTCATTTTTATATTTTTTAACTGAGTACGCTGTGTATTCAAGGGCATTTATCTTTCATGTTATTCAATTTGCTTAATTTGGATTTGATTG
Source organism: Penaeus vannamei (assembly GCF_003789085.1). Lineage (NCBI taxonomy): Eukaryota > Metazoa > Arthropoda > Malacostraca > Decapoda > Penaeidae > Penaeus > Penaeus vannamei. The sequence continues at coordinate 1,240,105 of NW_020869527.1, read as the reverse complement.
TTTCTCAACAGGATTGGGCAAAAGTTCCCTTAGGCTGTGATATCAACATCTGTTAGGTCTTACACCTGTTTTTGTTTGTTTGTTTGTTATTACCAGAATTACGCTAAAAGAAACAAATGGATCCTGAGGAAATTTTAATGCTGGGTTACATATAGGGCATAATATACGGTTAATAAATAGATACTATTTTAAGTGTAATAAGATGGATCCTTCATACCAAAATTTATTGTAATGGTCTTAATAATGATAAAATTGAGGTCTTGTTGGAAATATTGGTTGGCTTTTCAAAATTCCTCAAAAGTTACAAAAGCCTTATTTATGCAAAAATTGCTTCTCAATAATGTTGAGATAGTACAAAGTAGAATTAATCAAGTAGAATATTGGGCAAGGAAGAACTATAAACTGAAATATGTTATACACCAATGATTGAGGACATAATCTTTTGAGAACTAAAAGAAAATAGAATAAAATAGGTGTCTCATCCTTGCATGGTTGGGAACATAAGGAGACAA
>NW_020869527.1:1232093-1234593 GCF_003789085.1 Penaeus vannamei | reverse complement strand
TTAAATTAAAATAAATTGTCTTGAATAAACCCCCTTTTAACGACAAACTTGGTCCCTATTGCAGGGGAGGGCAAGAAAAGTACCAAGGAAAATGCGGTGTCAAATAACATTAATAATATAACACAACATAAGGATGATAATTCACATCATTATTCACTGCATTGTACGGGCAGGGACTTATCCATTGATTAGTAATTGTATATTGTCCATTTTGTGTATCATCGATGTTATTTAACGCCGCATTTTCCCTAGAACCTTCCATGCCCTCCCCTGCTATCGGGGCCAAGTTTGTCGCCAAAGGGGGGTTTCCGCCAAATAAAACCTACACATTTGCATCGCAGACAGCGAGAGGAATCCAGCGATGCTAATTTCGTCGGGATCCACTTGCCCGACGTATTCCAAAGAATTACCCATCCAACGTTATAAAGTTGGCGACGAACACGGACGAACACACACGCACGCGCGCGCTCTGTGTGTGTGTGTGAGGATTAATTAGAGCAACGCAAATGGTGACGAAGAATGAAACGACTTCAAGCAGAGTTGGGAAACGAGCGAAATATGACAACGGCTGTTACGACGAGAGCACTTATGCCGCACCGCCGCCATGTCAACCACAGGCCACGCCCAAATTTCTCAACGGAAGGAAGTCCGGAAGAAATAGCAAGGAATTGGAAAGACTGGCCAGAAGCATTCGAAGTATTCCTGAAACAGTCCGAATTGGGATGAGACGATCTTAGGAAGCTCGTGTTCCTGAATACTGCAAGAATCCCGGTACAGAGAGTTTTAAAGAGCTGCCAAAAGCTTCCAACATTAAAACCTATTCAGAAAACCATTGTCGCACTCACATGTTTTATTCGTGATCGAAACATCCGTTATGAATGATTTTTCTTTTATGGTTTATACAAAGAGCAAACGAACCAATTAGTTCTACCAATTCAATAAGTACAATAAAGGCTTTAATGAGGATATTTGCAACTCATGGCATTCCAGAGCAGATGGTTTCTGACAATGGAACTCCGTTTAACTCCAAGGAATTTCAGTCTTTTTGTAAAGCTAACAATACCAAACATACTTTTAGTGCAACATACCATCCTGCTACAAATAGCGAGGCTGAACGTTTTGTTCAAACTTTCAAGAGTAATGTGAAGTGTAGAAAAAGCCACCAGTTCCACCGTTGGGAAATGCATTGATAGATTTCTACTGAGGACTTGAAGTCTTACGTGAAATATATAGGGAATGCATTTCATTTTGTCCCGCTGGAAGAGTACCAATTTTTTTTTATGAAATGATCTCTTCTGGTGTATTCATGGATTGTCTTTATCATCTCTGTTTCCTAAAGCATCACAAGCATTTCAATTTAACGATATATCTCAATTATCGTCGTTCTTGGCACTAAAAACGAAGGGATTAGACGACGACCCTCCATGACCCTCCAACGCGCTGCACGAAACCCGACACAACGGATATTTATTGAAGAAAATGCAGCTCGTTGGGACTTTCGTTGCGCAACTAAAAAGGCCCTTGATGCAACTCTCTCAAGCAGGCCAAAGGAAGTACCAACGCTATTTTTTCTAACGCTTGGAAGAAGTGTTCAGTAACTCTGCTATTATTACGTCATCGTTTAAAGTCCGCCCTTCTAAATGATAATAATGATAATAGTAATAATCATGATGATAATAGTTATAGTAATAAGGCTAATGATAACAGTAACAGTGAAAATACTAATGATAATGATAGTGATATTAATAATAATAATAAGAGTAATAATAATAAGGACGATAGTGATAATGACAATAATGATAATAAAGATGATAACAATGGTAATGAAAATAGTGATAATGGCAATTAATAAGAATAATGATAATAACTGTAGTAAAAATTATGATGATAATAATGATAGCAATAAAGTAACAAAAGCAATCACAATAAAAAAAAATATAATGACAGTAATGATAATACTGATGATGAAAATGATAACGACAATAACAAAAATATGTTCACATGGAGGTTACTGCCATTCTCAAAAGTCAATTCAAAATCGCAAAATATTCCATACTATAAGATTAAAGAGCCTTTGTCCCGTGGAAAGGGTTTAAAGCGATAAAACCATCCGCATATCGAGTTATGTTCTGACCTTTTGGAAGCCATTGTGCATATCTGAAACATTTTCAGACTTTCATCGCCCTCTGACCTTTATGAATATGCTTTGGGGCCCAGAATAACCTGAATTTTCTTTCTTTTTTTATTTATGCAAATGTTTCATGTGTCATGAATTCCCCCAAAATGAGATTTGGAAAGTTTGTGTTTCTGTCATCGGTTGATAGGATTCTGGGCTGAATGTGCTCATAAACAGTGCTGGATGAGATGTAACTTATTTTCGCACATTTCGACCAAAATATTTAGATATTTTGAATGGGTGTTGTATTTATATATCAATAGTTTGCAAAATTGACACACACAAGATATAAACTTTTGATGGTACAATTGATGAAAGTTAAAA
>NW_020869527.1:1215980-1218480 GCF_003789085.1 Penaeus vannamei | reverse complement strand
ATAATACATACAGCATATCCTTACTATCCACCTATATCTTAACAATAATTCTCGATCACCTTATCTATTCATTCATTTATGCCCCTCTCTCCCACTTCCATTCTCTCTCCTTCTTCCTCTCTATCGGTCTATCTACCATCTATCTTGATTTCTTTCTCCCTCCCTATCTCTTTTTTTTCTTTCTTCCCCTCTCTTTCTATCTTTCTTCCTCCCTCTCCTCCCTCTATCCCCATAACTCCCTCTTACCCTCCATTTTTCCACTCTCTCTACTTTTTTTCCTTCCTCTGTCCCTCCCTCTTTCTCTCTTCCTCTCTCGCTCTTTTTTTCTTCCTCCCCTTCTCCCACATCTCCATCCTTCTTTCTATCTCCTTCTCTCTCTCCTAATGTCTCCCTCTCTATTTCTATCTCATTCCCTCTCTCCCCACGTCTCCCTCTCTCTTTCTATCTCCCTCCTTCTCTCTCTCCCTATTTCCTTCCATTCCACCACTCCTCCCGTCTTCCCCGATCACCCATATCTCCCTCCTCTTTCTATCTCCCTCCTTCTCTCCCAACATCTCCCTCTCTCTTTCTATCTCCCTCCTCTCTCCCCACATCTCCCTCCCTCTTTCTATCTCCCTCCTTCTCTCTCTCCCTGTTTCCCTCCATTCCTTCCATTCCACCCGTCTTCCCCATCACCCTATATCTCCCTCCATCTCTCCCAACATCTCCCTCCCTCTTTCTGTCATCCCTCCCTCTCTCTCCCCACATCTCCCTCTTTCTTTCTATCTCCCTCCTTCTCTCTCTCTCCCTGTTTCCTTCCATTCCTTCCATTCCACCATTCCTCCCTCCTTCCCCGACGCCGTTCCTCATCACGCAGGACCCGAGGCGCGAAGTCCCCCCCTCCCCTCCCCCCCCCCCCCCCGGCGGTCCCTCCCGTCTGGCGCCAGACCAGGTACTGCGCGAACAAAGACGCAGCGGGAAGCGCAGTCAGGCACCAACAGACAGACGAGGCGGGAAGTGCGTGGATTTTTCGGTTATTGTATGATTCTTGGAATATTTCTCGAACGAAGGTTTTTTTTTTTTATAGTTAGTGGGATTAGTATTTGCTTTTTGTTTGTTATAGATGTATGGTATTATGAATGTTTTTTTTGGGGGGTCATTCGATTCGTGCCGAAGCGCTAGACCAAAAATGGTACCCTAGTAACAAGGGCCTTGATATCTGACCTCCCTTTAAAAAATGCTTTCATTTTCCTTTGTGTTAAAGACGGGAGATGATTCTGCCTCGCTCCTCTTCTCTCTCTCTCTCTCTCTGGCTCTCTCTCTCTCTCTCTCTCTCTCTCTCTCTCTCTCTCTCTCTCTCTCTCTCTCTCTCTCTCTCTCTCTCTCTCTCTCTCTCTCTCTCTCTCTCTCTCTTCCTAATCTATTCTTTTCGCTCCCTTTCTTCTTTTTAATCTTTTACTTTCTCTCTCCCATTCAACCCTTCTCTTCTCCATTATGTTCTTCACCATTTGCGGTTTTTGGTTCCCTTTCTCTCCACTTTCTCTTTCCACCCTATCCTCCCCATTCCGTTTTTTTTCTTTCCTCTACCCCACTTCCCCTCTCCTCTCCCCTCTCAATTTCCCCTTCCACATTCCCCTTTTTCCCCCACACCTTCCCTCTTTACCCCAACTCCCCTCCTCTCCCCACGCTCCCCTCTTCTTCCCCCGCTCCCTCCTCTCTCCCCACTCCCCCTCCTCTTCTCTATTCCCCTTCTTCTCCCCCCCAACACCCTCCTTTTTCCAGCTCCCCCTTCTCTCCCCTCTAAACTCCTCTCCCAGCCCCCCTCCTCTTTTCCCCCATTCACTCTCCCTCTCTCTCACTCCCCCACCCACATCTCCCCACCACCCCCTCTTCTCTCCCACCTCACCCCTCACCCCTACCTACTCCTCCCCTCTTACCCCCCCTCCTCTCTCCTCCTTCCTCTTCTCTCCCTCCCTCTCCCTACCCCCTTCTTCCCTCCTCTCTCTCCTCCTCCCCTCTTCACCCTTCCTCCCCTCTTCCTCCTCCTCTAACCCCCCTCTTCACCCTCTCCCCACTCCTCACCACCACCCCTTCTCTCCCCCATTCACCCCTCACCCCTCACCCTCCTACTCCTCCTCTCTTCCTACTCTCCCCTCTTCACCCTCCCCCCTCTCCCCCCCTCCTCCTCCTCCAAACCCTCCCTCGCAACAGCAGAGAAAGGTCGCCCTCGAAGTGCTGTTTGTTGTAGCAGCTGCTCCGCCTCGCCCGGACGATTCCTTGGAGGCCGGGCTGTGGGGCGGCGGCGACTCGACCTCTCGCAGCCGGATCTTCTTTCGTTCTCGGAAAAGCCGGTGTTTCGGGGCGAGGGACAGGAACGGGGGGCTTCCTTTTCTTCTTCTTCTCTCGTTCTCGCGCTCTCTCTGTTCTCTTCTTTCTCTCTTTCTGGTTCGGCGCACTTTCTGGGTTCTCTTTCTTCTTCTTTCTTTTTTTTCTTTCCTTTTTTTCTTTTTTTTTGTCTCTT
>NW_020869527.1:1189714-1202214 GCF_003789085.1 Penaeus vannamei | reverse complement strand
TAAGTAGGAAGTGGCGAGGAAGAGGAGAAGAAGAAGAGAAGAGAAAATAAGAAATGTCAAATTATTCGAAAAAAACACAAAAAGTGACAAGGAGAAAAGTAACAGTAATAAAACGAAATAAGGAGAAATCCAGAACAGTTAAAACTTGACGAATGAAGAAAGAAAAGCTAACAGAAAAAGGAAACAAAAAAAAACAACAAAAGGAACAGCAGATTGGAGAACTAAAAATCCAAACAAAAGCAATAAAACGAAAACAAAAACAAGACAGTAATATCACCCAAAGAAAAAAAAAAAAAAAAAAAGTAAAAGAAAAATAAATATAATAATGAATGTAATAATAATAATGATAATAATAATAATAATAATAATATAATAATAATAATTAATATAATAACAATAATAATAATAATAATAATATAATGATATAATGATAATGATAATAATAATAATAACAACAAAACAAACAAATAAGATAGTAAAATAGTAATAATAATAAAATATACAAAAATTATATGCCCGAAAGACTAGAAACTACGACACCAAAAGATGATCAACGAAAAAAAATAATAAGTCCGTAATCCCATTAAATAATATCTACATCAAATAACAAATGAACAAGCGAACCAACCAACAAACAAAGAAGCAAAGAAAAGAAGAGATGTAACGAAATAAAAGAAGAATAACAGATGTAAATAAAGGAGTGCCGAGCAGCCCCGAGAGGGAGGAGAAGAAAAAAGAGGAGGAGGAGGAGGAGGAGGAAGGAGAGAGAAGGAGGAGGAGGAAGGAGGGAGAGGAGAGAAGGAAGAGAGGAGGAGGAGGAGGAGGGGAGGTGAAGGAGGAGGAGGAGGAGAAGAAGAAGGAGGAGGAAGGAGGAGGAAGAAGAAAGGAAGGAAGAAGGAGAAGAAGGAGGAGGAGAAGAAGAAGGAGGAGGAGGAGGAGGAGGAAGGCCCGTCAGGTGGCAGCACGGTCGCCGCCGCAGGAACATTGCCGCCGCCTCCTTTATTCTCCTTCGTGTTCTTAGTTTTAGTCTTTTCTTCTTGTTGTTTTATATTTTATTTCATTATTTTTTTTCTTATCCTCTTCCTCTCCTCAATCTCTTCCTCTCTCTTCCTCCTCTACTTGCTTCTCCTTCTTATTCTTCTTCCTCGTCTTCTACTTCTTCTCCTCTTTTCTCTCTTCCACTTCCCTCTTCCTCTCCCCTTCCTCTTCCATCTCTACCTCCTTTCCTCCTAATCCTCATCTTCCTCATCCTCCTTAGCTTTAACCTAATTTTCTTCATCCTCTTCCACCTCCTCCTTTTCCTCCTTTTCCTCCACCTCCACCACCTCCTCCACCTCTACCTCCACCTCCTCCTCCTCTTCCACCCCCCACCTAACCCCAACCTCCACCTCCTCCCTACTCCTCCTCCTCCTCCTTACTTTCTCCACCTCCATCTCCTCCTTCTCCTTCTCCACCACCATCTCCTCCCACTCCCACTCTCCACTCCCACTATCTCTCTCCCCTCCTCTTTTTTTCTCTTTAAAACCCTCTTCTCCTCCTCCACCTACTCCACCTCCTCCTCACCTCCACTCCCACCTCTCTCCTCTCCTCTCTTTTTTTTCTTTAAATCCATCCTTCTGTCCTCCAACTCGTCCTCCACCTCATCCTCCACCTCGTCCTCCACCTCGTCCTCCACCGTCCTTCACCTCGTTCACTCATCTTCGTCCTCCACCTGTCCTCCACTCCCACCGCCTCTCTCCCCTCCTCTCTTTTTTCTTTAAATCCCTTTTCTCCTCCCCTCCACCTACTCCACCTCGTCCTCCACCTCGTCTTCCCACCTCGCCCCACCTCGTCCTCCACCTCCGTCCTCCACCTCGTCCTCCACCTGGTCCTCCAACTCGTTCCTCCACCTGTCCTCCACCTCGTCCTCCACCTCATCCACCTCGTCCTCCACCTCGTCCTCCACCTGTCCTCACCTCGTCTCCACTCCCACCTCTCCTCCACCTGTCCTCCACCTGCCTCGTCCTCCACCTCATCCTCCACCTCGTCCTCCACCTCGTCCTCCACCTCGTCCTCCACCTCGTTCCACCTCCAACCTCGTCCTCCACCTGTCCTCCACCCGTCCCACCACCTTCACCTCGTCCTCCACCTCGTCCTCCACCTCGTCCTCACCTCGTCCTCCACCTCCACTCCCCACCGCCTCTCTCCCCTCCTCTCTTTTCAAACCCTTTTCTCCCCTCCTCCTCCACCTCCACCTCGTCCACTCTCCTCCACCCCTCGTCCTCCACCTCGTCCTCCACCTCGTCCTCCACCTCGTCCTCCACCTCGTCCTCCACCCCGTCCCTCCACCTCGTCTTCCACCCGTCCTCCACTCGTCTTCCACCTCGTCCTCCACCTCGTCCTCCCACCTCGTCCCACCTCGTCCTCCACTCGTCCTCCACCACCGTCCTCCACCTCGTCCTCCACCCCGTCCTCCACCTCGTCCTCCACCTCGTCCTCCACCTGTCCTGAGCCCGGGGCGCCCAAGGACAAGGCAGGGCGGGCGAGGAGGTGGTCCTGCATCTGGCGCGGATCTCTAGCCCCGAGGAAGTGTGCGTGCTCCTTGGCACCCCGAGGAGGAGGGGGTGGAGAGGAGGAGGAGGGAGAGTGGAGAGGGGGGGGAGGAGGAAGAGGAGGAGAGGAGGGGGAGGAGGAGGAGGGAGAAGAAGAAGAGAAGAAAAAAAAAAGAAGGAGGTAGAGAAGGGGAGGAGGAGGACGAGGAGAAAGGAGGAGGAGAAGGAGGAGGAAGGAGGAGGAGGGAGGAGAGGGGAGGAGGAGGAGGAGGAGGAGGAGGAGGAGGAGGAGGAGGAGGAGGAGGAGGAGGGGAGGAGGAGGAGGAGGAGGAGGAGGAGGAGGAGGAGGAGGAGGAGGAGGAGGCAGGAGGAGGAGGAGGAGGAGGAGGAGGAGGGGGAGGAGGAGGAGGAGAAGAGGGGGGAGGAGGAGGAGGAGGGGAAGGGGGAGGAGGGGAAGGGGAGGAGGAGGTGGAGAAGTAGTGAGGAGAAGTGGAAAATAAGAAGGAGAAAAGATAGAATAAGAAAGAGAAGAAGGGGAAAAAGAAACGAAGAAAAAAAAAGAAGTAGAAAGGGGAGGAAAACACAAAAAAAGATAAGAAAGAGCAGGAGAAGAAGGCAAAGAAAATCAACAAAAGTAGAAGAAGAAGAACGTAGAAAGAGAACGAGGATAACAGAGGAAGGAGGAGGAGGAGGAGAAGGAAGAGGAGGAAAGAACACACACATGCCTGTCCACTTGGGAGGCAGGGCATGCAGCTGGCGTCCGCATGCTTGATCGATACTCGTAGCAAGGAAAAAGAAAAAAAAAGAAAAAAAAACACAAAAAAAAAAAAAGAAAATAAGAGAAAAAGGATACTCGTAGCAAGGAAAAAAAAAGAAAGAAAAAAAAACACCTAAAAAAAAGAAAATAAGAGAAAAAGGATACTCGTAGCAAGGAAAAAAAAAGAAAAAACAAAAAAAAAAAAAAAGAAAATAAGAGAAAAAGGGGCATCTTAAGGTCACGAAGGTCATGCTTGAAAGTCGTTGAGGTCGACGAGGTCACCGGGCGAAATATGCGCAGTATTTAGGACGCACGAGGTCGGGGGTTTTAAGGAAAGGGGTTTCGACGCTAATTTCTGGGCGGGTTTCTTGACGTCTGCGGGCGCGCGTTGGTGGGCGGCGATCGGCGTTTAGGGTGTGGTCTTATTGGTTATTGTGTTGGCTGTTATTGCGTTGTTTGTTGTTAATTGTGTTGTTTTTATTTTGTTTGTTATTGTGTTTATTGTTTTTATTGTTCTGTTATTGTTGCTGTTTATTGTTATTTTGCTGTTATTGTGTTGTTGTGTTCTTATTGTGCTGTCATTGTGTTATTATTGTGCTGCTGTTGTCTTTGTTGTTATTGTGTATTTGTTGTTATTGTGTTGTTATTTTGTTGTTATTGTGTTGTTATTTTGTTGTTATTGTGTTGTTATTTTGTTATTATTGTGTTGTTATTTTATTGTTATTGTGTTGTTATTTTATTGTTATTGTGTTATTTTTTTTGTGTGTATTGTGTTGTTATTTTGCTGTTATTGTTTTATTGTTCTGTTATTTGTCTTTATTAATTCTTATTGCGCTGTTATTGTGTTGTTATTGTGATGTCATTGCGTTGTTATTGAGTTGTTAATGTGTTCTCATTGTGTTGTTATTGTGCTGTTATTGTTTTCTTATTGTGCTGTTATTCTGCTGTTATCGTCCTGTTATTGTGTTGTTATTGTGCTGTTATTGTGTTCTTATTTTGCTGTTCTTGCGCGGTTATTGTACTGTTATTTTAATGATTTAACAATAATGATGATAATAATCTTAATTGTAACAATTGTGGAAATAAATAAGAATGAAAGAGTAAATGGAAATAGTAAAAAGAATATGACTATTAGTAACGACCACAATAATGATGATGACAAGAATAATGTTAATGATAACAATAGGGATAAATATTACAAGAAAAGGTATGAGAATAATAATGATAACAAGACTAAGAATGAAAATGAGCAACGTTAACAGCAAAAAAAAAAAAAAAAAGTAATAATCATGAATAGCATCATATTATAATCAGCTACAATCAACAACACTATTTTCGCCCTCAATATCATATCCATCATTAACATCTCATATCTTTCCCTCCGCTTTCATGTTCCATTCTTGTTTTGGGGGAAAAAAGACACATTAAATCTATTCCGCAGATTCACTCCCTCAGGCAAAGTGCAGAACAACACGAACGTTTTATAAAAAAGGCCAATTTGTCGATTTCCTGCAAGTGGGCGGGGCTACCGTGCTGAGAGGGCGGAGAAGAGGAAATGTTGTGATGTGTTGTATGGTCGGTGTTGTGGTTGTTGTTATCATCGTTGTTGATTTTATTGTCATTATTATTATCATTATTATCATTGTTATTAATATTATTATGATCATTATTATCATTATTATTATTATTATTATTATTATTATCATTGTTATTATTATTATTATCATTATTTATTATTATTATTATTATTATTATTATTATTATTATTATTATTATTATTATTATTATTATTATCATTATTATCATTATTATTATTATCATTATTATTATTACTATTATGCTTATTGCTGTTGTTGCTGGCACTTTTACTATCTATCAAGTGAAAAAAGGAATTTTTTTTTCAGACTGGATTACAATTGTTGTCGATACAACTAATATTTGGCATTGCTATCCTGTATCATTACTGTTAAAAGTACCAATATTGGCATAGCGACCATGTTATAAGATAGTACAGTCATAGTGCAGTCATACAGTCCAACAACCTCATTATCATTATCATCATTATGATTTTTATTATCATTACCATCATTATGATTTTGTTATCATTATCATCATTATCATTTTTATTACCATTATTATTGTCATAATTTTTATCATTACTTGTATACTTATTGATTTTTCTAACATCATTTTCATTATTATTGTTAATAACATTGTTATTGTTATTATCATTTTTAGTATTGTTAACATCATTATTGTTATTACTATCATTATTATAGAAAAGGATTATTATCAACATCATTAGTATCATCATTATCATTATCAATATTATGATCATTGTTACTATTGATATTATTGTTATCAGTGTAATCAATTTTATTATTCTCATCATTATGACAACTGTTGCTATTGGTGTTATTATTTTCATTCATTTTAATAACCATTATCATTATTGTTTCATTATTATTATTATCAATTTCATCCTCTTCATCATCGTTATTGTTATCATAATTATCATTATCATTTCCATCATTATTATCATTATTATTATCATCACCCTTTTTATCATCATCATCATTATTATGAAAATTGTTGTTATTATCATAGCTGTTCTTACTATTATGTTGTTTATATAGCATCATCGTTAAGAATGGTCAATATTATCATCATGGTTATTTGTGTCATTATGTTTTATTTCATCAATTAAAGTTAAATTTTCCTTCAGTTTTTTGCATTATTTGATAACTCAACAATCAACTTTCCTTTTCCCAAATTTAACGAATGTTTTTTTTTTTTTCTGAGTAAGAAAAACGCGTGGAATATTTTTAGAAATAATTATACTGTTATCCATCACCCTCTCTCGCCCCATTATGTTTTCCCTGTCTTCTCTCCCCTTCTTTCATCCATTTCTTCCACATCCCCTCTTTCTCCTTCTCTCCCTTTCCTCTCAACTCTCTTCGCTTTTCCCTTTTTTTCGCTTTTCCATCCCCGTCTTTTTTCACTCTCACTTTCTCCGTTCTCTTTTTTTTTATCTCTCTTCTTCTCTTTCTCTCTTTTCCCCTCCTCTCCCCTCCATCTCTCCTCCCTCTCTTCTCTCTCTCTCTCTCTCTCTCTCTCTCTCTCTCTCTCTCTCTCTCTCTCTCTCTCTCTCTCTCTCTCTCTCTCTCTCTCTCTCTCTCTCTCTCTCTCTCTCTCTCTCTCTCTCTCTCTCTCTCTCTCTCTCTCTCTCTCTCTCTCTCTCTCTCTCTCTGCGCATAAACAGCAAGCTCTCCCCCCCCCATCCCCTTATCCCCCTTCCTCCCCCCCTTCCTCCCCTATCCCCCCTTCCTCCCCCCACTCCTCCCCTCCTCCTCCCCCTCCCCTCCATCCACCAGGCGTAACGTAGGACGCGCTGAGCCCACACCTGGCCGACGGAGAAGTAACTTTCGGCGCCGTCGGAACACACGCGGCGGAAGTGACTGTCTCGCCGCCTGTCGTGCCCTCCTTCGGTGTCTTCGTGAAGGGCGCCCATTTGGTGAGTGTGGTTGGAGAGGAGAGGGAGAGGGGGGGAAGGGGGATAAGTGATAAGCTTGCTGATAAGAAGTGAGGCGGAGGAGAGGGGGGCCGTGTGCGTCGTGAGAGAGGTGGAGGGGGCACTGTTTTTTTTTGGGCGTGTAATACAGGGATTTCGTTCTCTCTTCCTCTCGTTTTATAAGTAGTTTATTTTACGTATCTGATACAGCCCACATTTCAGATTTCCTTCTGTTTCTTTTGCCTTTATTCATTTTTTTTCCTTGTTCTTTTTCTTTCTCCTTATCTCGCTTTCTCTTATTCTTCCTTTCTTTGTCCCTTCCTTTATGCTTCCTTATCTTTGAGTCCGTATCATGTTTTTTTTTTCCATAATTGCCTATTTGTAAATGTGTCGAGAAAAAAAGTGACTGCACTGAATTTAAAGAAAAAAATATTGATGTTTTTCACCATATACATAACCCTTGAATAGACTTGCTGTTGCATTAGATAAATATATTTTTTTACTTGTATATCCGTTATATGATTAGACTGATTCATCTTATTTAGTTCGTTTTTTTAATTAATTTTATTTCATGTATGATCGTAATATTGATGCATTATCATTGCTGCTATTATGCTGCTGTTGTTTTTGTTGCTTCTATAATCAATATTGTTTTTTTTTTATTTAGCTACTTTCATTTCTGTTATCGTCAGTCTGTTTGATTATTAACAGATTTATCATCATTTTGATAATCATTGTTGTTATTGTTATAATTCTAATGGTGTCGTTATCATCATTGTTATTGTTGTCGTTACCATTATCTTTTATAATTCCGTTGTTGTTGCTTTTGTTTTTTTTTTTTTTTGTCTTTTCTATCTTTATTTCACTATAATCATTATCATAATAATATCATTTTATTATCGTTAATTATTGTCATTATTGTTCATCACATCATTATTGTTCATTGGTTATTATTATTGTTATTATTGTTAATTATATTATTATTATTATTATTATTATTATTATTATTATTATTATTATTATTTTATTTTATTATTATTATTATCATTATTATTATTATTATTATTATTATTATTATTATTAACATATTACCAATATTATTATTGCTGCTAATACTATTATCATTATCATCATTTTATTACTATTATATTATTTTTTTTAGTATTATTATCATGATTATCATTATTTATACCCTATTATCATGATTGTTATTGCATTAGTATTGTTTTGATTTATTTGTATTACTCTAATTTTTATTATCATTATGATGGAATTATTCTTATGTCGGTTATCTTCATTATTATTGTTTTTTTATTACTTGTATCATTATCATTATCATTATTGCTAGCATTATTATTATTTATTTTTATTATTATTATTATTATTATTATTATTATTATTATTATTATCATTATTTTCATTATCATTATAATGATCATTATATCTATTGTCATTATCATCAACATTTTCTTCTTCATCATTTCTTCATCATCATCACCATCATCATCATCACCACCACCATCATTATCACTATATCATCATTATCATCATCATCAGCGCCATCATCCATCATCACATCATCACATCATCACCATTCACACCATCATATCATCACCATCATCATCATTTTACCATTATCATCATCACCATCATCTCATTATTATCACATCATATCACATCACCATCACATCATCACCATCATCATCACCATCATTCCACACACCATCATTATCATTCAATCATCATCCATCACCACCATCATCACCATCATCATCACCATCACCATCATCATTATCATCACCATATCACCACCATCATACCATCATCATCCACTCGGCCATCATCACCATCATCGGGCCATTTCATAGTCATATGTACATTCATGTATGTGTTTGTCTGTCTATCTGTCTACTTATCTACATATCTCTCTGTCTCTATCTCTGTATATATATATATATATAATATATATATATATATATATATATATATATACTATATATATATACATATATATATATATATATATATATATATATATATATATACATATATATATATATATATATATATATATATATATATATATATATATATATATATATATATATATATACATATTATATATATATATATATATATATATATTATACGTGTATGCGTGTGTCATTTGTTTATACATCTTTCTTCAAGCTGTTTGTCTCCACATCATTCGCTTCTGCTTCCAACCCTGTCCCTCTCACCCCTCCCCGCCCCTCCCTCCGCCGAGGGGCTTTACCTGCCGCAGGAGCGATGCCGCAGCTCCGGGCTGTGCTGAGCCTGAAGGCGCTGTGCGTGGACGCCCTCGCCTCTGCGCTCGCCTGCGCCTTCGTCACCGTGGCGGGCGGCGGCCCGACCGGCCCGCCAAGAGGCTGGCGAAGTCCCAGAAGCAGGGACCCGCGAAGGCCGCCTACATCCCTGACAGCATCCTGACGAGCAACCCGGCGAGTCAGGTGGCCAAGATCCAGTCCTACGTCGGCCAGGGAGTCCCCAAGGACAAGCGGTCGGCCCTCTTCCACAAGGTGCTGCTGCGCGTCACCGACATCCTGACGGCGCTGAAAGGCAAGAAGAGCAAGAGGAACCCCAACTTCGGCGAGACGCTGGCCAAGCTGGGCCAGGCGCTCGGCTACGTGTTCGCCCTGCTGCTGGACCCCGAGCTGGCGAGGCTCAACATGACGCCCATGATCCACCAGAGCGTCAAGTGGGTCTCCACCTGCAAGCTCAACAACAGGGACCCGAACGAGCGAGACGAGATCGACGCGTGCAGGGTGGAGAACATGCTCACGATGCTCCTCGGCGAAAACGCTCACAAGTTGGCGTCGGTGGTGGACATCCGCTGGCCGCACCTGGTGTCGGGGGAAATCATCAAGCTCATCGGCTGCCACTGCAGGAACCTCAGGAGGCTCGAGCTGGCCTGCGAGTGCGACGCCACGGCCGGCATGAACGACGTCAAGGAGGACCCGGCCTACGCTCGCAAGGAGATGGACCTGGTCAACTCGCTCAGCGCCCTCTACAACCGCGCGCCGGGAGACTTCAGTGGGTCCCAGCCCTTGGGATGCCCCCTCCTGCAGACGCTGGTGCTGCCCCGGATGGACGACGAGGACGGCAGTCTCGCCAGCAACATTGCCGAAGCTCTGGCCTCGCTCAAGGACCTGGAGTGCGTGGTCGGCACTCCCATGCTGGTGAGCCTGGACTTGCTCAAGTCCAAGCGGAAGGGCCCTCAGAGGCTGGCGCTCAAGCACCTCAGCGACATCGACAACTACAACAGGCGTCCGATGCCCGACATGAGCCACCTGAAGGCGATGCTGCCTTCTCTCACCAGCATCGAGCTCATCGTCTCGCAAGGAATAACCAGATCAGTCAGCGAGAACTTCCTGAACGTGACGACACTCAAGATCCAGCTGCCCGACTTCCACACGAGTGTCCGCAGCTTCAAGTACCTGGACACGCTCGACATCAACCTCGACTTCCAGGTGGCGTGGCCGCTGCTCTTCACCCTCAGCCGGGGTCGAGTGCCCGTGAAGCACCTGACGCTCCGCCATCCAACCTTCCAGGTGGGGCAGGAGCACGAGGGGACGTCCCTCAAGCTCCACTCTCTCCTCTCCTTCACCCTCGTCCGCTCCAGCTTCATCGAGTACACCGCCTTCAGGACGCTGGTGGTTGGGGCGCCCAACCTCGCCGCCCTTTCCATCAGCCTCTCCGACGACAGGAACTACGTCGTAGACGAGTTCCGCGACGACCTCATCGCCAGCGTGGCGCCGCTCATGCCCAACCTGGAGAGCTTCGTGGCCGAGTGTCAGTACAAGCACAACCTGTACCATCAGCTCAACTGCATCCTCACCATCGCTTCGGCGGACGTCCTGGTGGCCCGGTGCCCCCGCCTCAAGTTCCTGGGCCACCTGGACTGCTGGGACGTCACGGGCAAGGAGGTCAACTCACTCATAGCGCGGGTGAGGGCCAACAACTGGGCCCTGGTGGTGGCGTAGCTCCGTCGGTGCCTTCAGGGTTCTTCCCTTCGTCCGTCCGACTCTGTTCGATCGCGTATCCGCCAGACACGCTTTCGTTAGTAGATTTACGTTTGTATAATGACGCAGGTCCATGTGTGTATATAATAGAATGCAGAATCTGTAAAAAGTGGAACGCATAGCAGCATATATACAATAGCGCAGTACAATAAAAAGTATGCAATAACAATATACGTAGATAGAAAACGGCTAACAGATGGACTTTCATGAGCAATAAATACATATGATTGATTGTTAGTTACTTTTTATAATTTAGTAAATGTTCATGCATTGTTTCTGAGTCAAAAAAGAGAAGGACATCAGGAAGCATGACTGATGGACAGATTAACATGTTTTAGGTTGCTCACATGTTATTCTTAGGATTGCTAATGTGTCATTTTTAACTATGCTCATTGTGCCTTCAGATCTGAATTACGTTCTTGAATTTTGCTCTATAGTGGCAATTAACGTTGCTTTTCATACGGAATGTGCGATTGTTGGCGGGGCACGTAAACATAAAGAAAAAAAAAATAATAATCAATATGACATACGGCCGGTATTCTTAATTATATGGACATGCATATACACAGAAATAATGCACGTCTGTCAGTCGAGACATGCATACCAACCGGTTAGATTGACAAATAAGTGTATATCTCCCAGAGAAATATAGATATGCATTAATTTCTGCGTAAATGCATGTCCATATAAATATGAATATTCATAAGATTTACGTTTGAAGATATAATTAGCAAGAGTAGAGTTATAAACTGTTGTGATAAATGGCTTAGGAAGTTTTCTGGGTTATATATATATATATATATATATATATATATATATATATATATATTTTATATATATATATGTATATATATATATATTATATATATATATATATATATATATATATATTATATATACATATATGTGTGTGTGTGTGTGTATAAATATATATATATATATATATTATATATATATATATATATATATATATATATATATATATATACATATACATATATATATATATGTGTGTGTGTGTGTGTGTGTGTGTGTGTGTGTGTGTGTGTGTGTGTGTGTGTGTGTGTGTGTGTGTGTGTATGTATATATATATATGTATGTATTGTGGGTATAATATGTATGTATCCATTTATTTGTTACGTTTATATGTAAAATGCCTTTCAGACAAAAGGTGCCTGTATAATACTCAGTACAGATAATTTCTGCTTTTCCTGGTTGCTTTCAACTAGACATAAATAACCATTGATATCATAAATGGCCAATCAAGTTTATTCCCTTTTAGTATAGATAAATATCATCTATGGAAAGGCTTTGTGTATATTGTCCTTGTTACTATTATATTTATCTCGAGCTTATGCAACAAGAAATTCCACAGAAGATATGGTTGGAATTTCATGAAACATTTTAAATATTTCTGGCAATAAAACACTGAGAATCTTCCTATCAAGCGTTTATCTACAAGTGACTGATTACGAAATCATAACTTGGCAACAGATCAAATCATCTTAAATAGTATAAAAATATAATCAGTACTTCAGGTGTCTAACACAGGATGCAGTAAGTTTATAACGAAATAAACACATTTGGCGGTTTTACATAGACATTGTGCTGTATTCCTGTTTTCTGTAAGTATAAATAAT
>NW_020869527.1:1180948-1183448 GCF_003789085.1 Penaeus vannamei | reverse complement strand
TATCATCATCATCATCATCATCAATATCATTTCTTTGTTGTTGTTGTTATTATTATCATTATTATCATCATCATCATCATCATCATCATCATATCGTTGTTGTTGTTATTATCATTATTATCATCATCATCATCATCATCATCATTCATCATTATTGTCATTCATCATTATTCATTATCATTATCATATTATCTTATCATTATCATTATCATTATCATTTATTTTATTTTATTATTATTTATCATTATCATTTTTCCATCACATTCATTATTTATCACATCACCATTATCATATTATTCATACCATATACGACGCTTAATGCAAGATAACCAATTCATGATTTGTTTCTGCAACTTAACCAAACGTAATATAAACTATTTTTTGGGTAATCAAAAAGGGGAACAGGCAGTCTTATGCTACCATGCCATAAGGACCGGTAGTTCTATGGGCTACACTTTAAGAGAATCAGCTGGATAAACCACTGAATGGTTATTAAACTTGCTGCACCCCCTTAAAAAAAAAAAAAAAAAAAAAAAAAAAAAAAAAAAAAAAAAAATAATAATAAATATAATAAAATAAATAAATAAATAAATAACTACGACATACATGGTCATCACGTTCTGGGCATTGAGTAAGGGGCCTTTTTATCATGGGTATTTTCAGATGATTTTTGTTTTCACTCTCAGGAAAACTTAGCGGCTACGTGTGATTATCATGTTTCTAATCAGATCTATTTGGTATCAGTAACTGCATTATTGTGAATGATTCAATCCTTACTATTACTAGTAGTAGTTGTAGTAGTAGTAGTATTGTCATTATGATCATCACTATTATCAATATTATTATTATCAACATCCTTATCATTGTTGCTATTATTATTACTATTATTGTTATTATTATTATTACTATCATTATCATTATTATTGTCTTAACTGTTATCATTATCGTTATTATTGTTATTCTTCTTCATATTATTACAACTGTTATTATATCATCATTATCAATATCATTACTATTATCATCATCATCATGATTATCATCATTATTATCAATATCATTAGTGTTATCAAGTTATTAGTATCATCATTATAATTATTATTATTATTATTATTATTATTATTATTGCTATCATTATTATCATTGTTACTAGTAGTAGTAGTAGTCATATCATTATCATTATCATCTTCATTATCCTCACTATCATCATTATTATGATTATCCTCATTGTTTTTATAAAGATCATCACTATTCTTATAGAAACGTTTTATGCATCATACAACATAATATGCAAGTTAACCCACAATGAATAAGTTTTAATGATACACAATACAGAAGCTCTGATAACAGACAATAAGCACGTTTAATGATAAGCGATCCACACGGGCCGATAACACGTATCATGTAAGCCTTACTCGCATGTATGTAAAATTCTTATCTAATTATCTTCTTTATTTTCCTCTCTCTCTGTCCCCGTCCTCTCCTAAAAGCCCCCTCGCCTGTAGTCGCATGACACTTTATTCTTTAGTGTTTAGTGTTGCAGAAAGTTTTACAGGATCGGAAATTAGTTTCAGATTCGCCCGATTAGGTTCCGGGGGGAAAAACGCGAGCCGATAGACGATCTAACTCTGTTATTGTTTTAAGGATGATCAGGGAGCGATTGGCATTTGTTTTTGTTTTTTTTTATCTTCGTGTGAATGCATAGTTCTTGGATCTATTGTTTCAGAAGATGCCGCTGGGTGTGTACGGAGGTATACCTACATGTGTACGTGAGAAGGAAGATGAGACTGCGATTTTGGACGAGATAAGTCCACTTTTAGATATTAGGAATACCTTAAAATGATGAAATTATAATTGATAATTTCTGCATATGCGTATATGCATACACATATATATATATATATATATATATATATATATATATATATATATATATATATATATATATATATATATATATATATATATATATATATAATATATATATATATATATATATATATATATATATATATATATATATATATATATATATATATATATATATATATACATATATATATATATATATATATATATATATATATATATATATATATATATATATATATATATATATATATATATATATATATTATATATATATATATATATATATATATTATATATATATATATATATATATATATATATATATATATATATATATATATATATATATATATATATATATATATATATATACTATATATATATATACATAATATATATATATATATATATATATATATATATATATATACATATATTATATATATATATATATATATATATATTATATATATATATATATATATATATATATATATATATATATATAATCCACACACACAAACACACATCTATCTATTTACGTATATACTAAATATATACATATATGCATACTTACACATCCACATAAACATACTTACACACACACACGCGCGCCCAAAACTCACCCAGA
>NW_020869527.1:1160948-1163448 GCF_003789085.1 Penaeus vannamei | reverse complement strand
CTTTTCTCTCTTTTTCTTTTTTTTTCTCTCTCTCTTTCTCTCTTTTTTTTCTCTCTCTTTGTTTTTCTATTTTTCTTTGCTCTCTCTCTGTTTTCTCTTTTTCTTTTTTCTCTCTATCTTTCTCGTTTTATTTTCTCTCTCTGTCTTGTCTCTTAGCTTTTTCTCTTTTTCTCTCTTCTCTCTCTTTGTGTTCTCTTTTTCTTTCTCTCTCTCTTTCTCTTTTTCTTTCTCTCTCTTCTCTTTTCATTTCTCTCTCTCTCTGTTTCTATCTTTCTCTCTCTCGATGTTTCTCTTTTCTTTCTCTCTCTCTCTCTCTATCCTTCTCTATCTTTCTTTTTTTATCTTTTGTATTTTCACCCATTCTATCTTTCTCCCCTTGTCTTCCTCTATGGCTTTCTTGTTCTTGTATTTATATCCTTCTGTATTTCTCCCTTTTCTCTTGTATTTCTGTCTTCATTTTTTTTCCATTTTTCTGCCTCGTCCTTTATTACGTTTTATCACCTTAATCGCGTCTACTGTCTTACTGTACGTTTATCGTCTTATTCCTATGTCCCATTCGTCGATTCCGATTCACTCTCTCGTAACTATGATTATGTTTGATATGTATGTATAATCAAATCTATTTAATTAATGCGTTTAAGTATTTACAGCCAATGTCTAATAATTATGCCTAATTCTTTTTTTGTACTTCGTCTACCATTCGTGTTTCCTTTATTTCATTTTATTATTACTTTTTACTATGTCTTTCAATCACTTTCATTTATCACAACCCTCTCTCGGAACTGATATTTATTTTCAAAAACCTGTCCCCTATGTTCGACGGTTAATCTTTCAAATTCAAATTCTGTAACGGTTTTTTCTTTTGAATTTGGATCATGGAACGTGTACTGGTTTATCGTAAGATTTAAACTCTACAACGTTTCTATCTTCTTCCTTTAAATGTAAAAGCTGTAACGTACGTCAGTTTATTTTTAAAATCTACATTTTGAAGTGTTTTTTTTTTCTAAAAATACGTCTGATCTCTATAGTGTGGGTTTCTTTCTCCATTATTAACTTTGACCTTTGTTTGTTCAGTGAGTTTAATGTGAATTTCTCTCTCTCTCTCCCCCCCACTCTCTCTTTTCCTCTCTTCTCTCTCTTCTCTCTCTCTCTCTCTCTCTCTCTCTCTCTCTCTGTCTTCTGCTCTCTCTCTCTCTCTCTCTCTCTCTCTCTCTCTCTCTCTCTCTCTCTCTCTCTCTCTCTCTCTCTCTTCTCTCTCTCTCTCTGACCTCTCTCTCTGTCTCCCCCTCTTTTTTTTTTTTTTTTTTTTTACCATGTGTACCCTGTGTCTGTATTTTATCTCTTAAACCAGAGCAGAACGCCACATCTCTGTGTATTTTTGTAATTGCCTTTTATCTGTACTTTTCACTAATTCTCTTTTTTTTTCTCATTTGCTATGTAACAACGAAATGAACTCAATCTTGTATCATATGTATTGAAATAGATTCGCTCTTATTGATTCCTTTGTTAATGTGTTTTTTATTTTATTTCATTTTTTTAATTTTTGGAATAGCCTTTGACTGACTGAAATGACGAAATGACAAAATTTAAGCGTAACCTATTTTTAGAGATGATAACAAGTGGATTGGATCTTTTATGCCAAAAATGACAAAAATCAATGGTGTTCTGTGAATCCAAAGGTATATTGCATGCCGGTTAATCATTCAGATATCATGCAGAGTCTCTATAAGTCTATTTATATCCAGATTAAGATTTAATTCTCTATTCATATACCTCCATATACTTGTCTACGTTTAATGATTGATCTATTTATCTTCTAATGACAGTCTGTGTATTAATCGCCGTTTTAAAATCATCTAGAATAAGTTGTTACGTAATTTGTGATAGATCTGATCTAATTCTGTTACCGTGTATGTTTTTTTTTGTTCTTCTTATTTATTTGTTTAGTTTTCTATCTATTTATTTTACCATACACTGTAGCTTCAAGATAAAAAAAAAAAAAAAAAAAATGGTTTTCACTGCTGCACTAAAATAGAAACCTTAGATATTCGTTATCTTCACCGTTACACGCAGATAGCGTCAGGAAATCGTTATCTTCACCGTCACACGAACAAATAGCGTCAGAAATCGTTATCTTCACCGTCACACGAAAAGATAGCGTCAATATTCGTTATCTTCACCGTTACGCGAAAAAATAGCGTCAAGGATTTGTTATCTCACCGTCACACGAAAGATAGCATCAGGAATCGTTATCTTCACCGTTACACGAAAAAATGGCGTCAAGAATTCGTTATTTTCACCGTCACACGAAAATATAGCGTCAAGAATTCGTTATTTTCACCGTCACACGAAAAGATAGCGTCATTAATTCGTTATTTTCACCGTCAGACGAAAAGATAGCATTAGGAAATCGTTATCTTCACCGTCACACGAAAAGATAGCGTCAAGAATTCGTTATCTTCACCGTTACACGAAAAGATGGCGTCAGGAAATCGTTATC
>NW_020869527.1:1144619-1150617 GCF_003789085.1 Penaeus vannamei | reverse complement strand
AGGCTATTTGCTTTGTATGTGATATCTTGATAATACTTATTGAAAGATGAGAATATGATGCTAATTGAGATAAACAATATAAGCAAATAAAATAAAATAAAATGAATTAAGCTAGAAATCATTTCAAATATATTCTATTACCCAATCTGACTCTGATATGAACGGCAATCTCCTTCCATATGAGACACAATGACAAACAGGAGCATTCAAACTCTTACCTTCGAAATACGTGGTGTCCATTGCATCATCTGGCTGGGGCACAAACGGAGCATCCATGTTACGCAAATCTGACCAGTTAACCCCAGCATACATTGGGTTTGACCTCAAGTATTCAAAATCTGCTCTTACTTTGGGGTCATATGCCAAGAGCTTGTCAATCATCTCTACAGCAAAAGGTGATAAAGATTCTTCGTCTTCAGGCCAAGGAATATCTAAAATGAGAATATAATATATCTGATTTTTTTCTTTTCTAAAAACACAAACACATACACACACACACACACAGATAATTCATAAAACCCAATAATAATAATAATAAGTACACAATATCTAATAAAGCTGGAACAATCTAAAATCAGAAGGTACGTACCACGCTGAAGGATGTTATGAAACACAGCCTCGGGAGATTCATCGTTGAAAGGAGGAATGCCAGTCATGAACTCAAACAGACACACCCCTAGAGCCCACCAGTCCACTGCCGGCCCTTGAAGTTAAATATACATCATATGAAAAAGGTTGTAAAGTACCAAATTATGACTACAGCCAAATCTTGCAAAAGATAGGACTTCTACATATATACACAGTTTTTGTAAATGACAAAGGGGATAATCACTTATAATTGACTTATTTATTGTTTATTCTAAAGTCCAACTTCAAGTAATTCCTAAAAGGCAAAACACATTACACTAAAACTCCCATTTTGCTGCACTGCTTATATATCAGTATTGCACTATATGACACATTAATTGCTTCAAGTTGCTTAGGAGCTACACTGCCTTACCATGGCCAAGCCTCAGCAAGAGTTCTGGGGCCAGGTAATCGGGTGTACCCAGGATGCGTGATTCTGAGCAATGGGGGCTGGGTTCCTCTACGAACGCTCTTGGGGGCTCGGAGTGGGTCTGTCCATGCCCCTGGACTGGTGTTCCTGGGACACTCTGGAGGAATAATGAGAGGTAATTAGGAGGAAAATGTGAAAACTATTCATGAGATAGCATGTAGAGCGTGATGAAGATGACTATCAAAATACAAGGAAAATAGAGTGGAAAGGGGAGATGGAGGAAGGAGAAGAGGATGAAGGATAGGAGAAAAAAAAAAAAAAAAAAAAAAAAAAAAAAAAAAAAAAAAAAAAAAGACAGATATGGGAAGCAGGATGGTGCTGGAGGATTGGAGAATAAGAGTAACGAATAGAAAAAGAGATACAGAAGAGAACAAAGACAACGAGTGAAGGAAGAGGTGGAGGAGTACGAGAAAAGTATGAGACTTGTAAAAGGAAGATAAAGGAGACGACAAGTTAGGAGAAGAAAAGTAGGAAGAGGTGAAGAGAAGGAATAATAAATCATAAAAAAGGATGAGTGATAAAACAAAGACAATTAAATAAAAAATAAGAATAAGATAACATCATGAAGATAAAAGGAAAATAAGAGAGAAGAAAAGCAGATATAAAGTTAACAGATAAGCAGGTAGATGATGAGGAAAACATAATTCAGACGATAATGGGACTCTCCGTATCACTAAAACAGTGTAATATCAAAAGGTATACCAATACAGAAGCCAAACATGAAAAATGTTCTCTCTCCTCAAAAGCACACGCTGAGCAACACTTACATGCATCCTGGCTGGAGTGTGATAGCTTTGGAAATGTTGCTTTTTGCTGCTTGATGGAAGAAATGCTTTCGGAGTGACCGGGCCATTATCTTGGAGGAGACTGTCCTTCTCTCCTATTTCACAGTTCATGTCACTCTCGCTATTACCATCTCACTAACTGGAATATGATCATGTTCTTTTTGTGAAACTCGCAGACAATGCAAAATCATAATTTTTGAAAGATTTTCTCTCTCTTCATCTTTAAATTCTACTAAAATGGTATCTATCATTTGTCCTATTATACACTGATTTTTAACCACTGCTAACTCTTAGAAATCTAACTCGTCAGGCTAAAAATGGCTGCAAATGAGTCTCTACTTTTCCTACTACTAAAGAGGAAGAAAATAATGAAATAAATAAATAAATAAATAAATAACATAACATAATAACAAAATAAAAATAATAATTATACTAACAAAATAATGAACACACTTTTGGTGTTACCAGCAACACTCAGTCTTAACAATATTGAGAAATTGATAAATTTACTGCCAAAAATCTGAATCCTCACAACAATGCTGTCACCAGGACAATAAGAACTGACAAATATGGAGTGTTAAACAAATGTAAAAAAAAATCAAAATTCCTAAATGGCATTTGAAAATTTAAAAGGTGGAAATCGGATTTTCTACCTAAAATCACATTTGAAATGGAATTTCTTGTGACAGAAACTTACCTTAGTATTCTTGTCAGCCTTTTCTTCTTTTACAAGCATCTTATTACCCTTGCTTGTGTTTGACTGGCTGATGTTTCCAATATCCATTTTCTGTTTGCTGAAATAGTAAAAGAAAAAATCCATAAAACAAATTACAAAACAATTTTCCTTCTTAGCACATAGCATATATATATCTTGACTTATCATACTAGTTTTAAAATAACATACCTTTCACCACAATTGAACAATATTCTACTTTCACTCTCTTGTTTCTGAAGACCCTTATCTGTAAACTCAGTCCAGGGACTCTTCTTCATGTCTCTTCTCTTTGGTGTTTGACTGGTCACTTGCAAGACACCAAAAGTTCCTGTTAATCCTGTACTCTGTGCAACTTTCCCTGAAGCTGATGGAGGACTTCCGCTGCTGAAACCCAAGGGTCGTTTGATGCCTCTGGCTTGTGATGGGACCTTAAAATTACCACCATTTGAGTTGATGCTCGAAAAGTGTGTTTCCTCTTTCAGGCTGCTGCAATCTTCTAGTCGTGTGCTTTCCTTTGGACCAAAGGCACTAGAATCACCTTGTAAACAGGGAGGAAAGTCTCCAATCTTAGATACACCACAGGAATTACCTGTAACACTGTTTGAACCTTCATCACTATCAGTGGAAGACCTCCTAGGTTCAGGCGCAGGTATCGTACATTCCTGCAATTCTTGACATTTCCCACTAACCTTTGGAGGAATGGGAGAACTTGTGGCAATGTCTGTTGCAAAGTGTCCTCCAGTAATTGCAATCATGCTTGGATTGCCCACTGGAGACATATGATTGGTGAGCTGAGATAGTGCCTGCAGCCTTGGATGGAATTTGTTTGGTATTTCACTCTCCTTTTGTGTCATAACTGATTGAGTCTCAAGGCCTTCAAAGACATCTTCAGCATCAGATTCCTCAGCAGATTGGTCATCAATGACAACATCACTACATTCAGTAGATGTGCGAATACGTTTTCTCAAGACTGGGCCAAGCATATCTTCACTTCCACTGGTAGCTGAATTCTCCACAGTGTCTCTCCTCCTCATTTTAAACAACTCATTATGCACACTATGTGCTTCTTTTACAGAATTGACCTGCTTGCAAGTACTGATCTCAGAATTCATCTCTGCCTGTACATTTTCATTGGGACTTACAAACATTTTGGAGTCCAAATCCTCTTTTATGTGCATCTCCTGGTTCCCAGTGGGCGTGACTGGTGAGTGAGGCACCGCCATGAACCTGGGTTCCCCTCTATTTTCAGCTGATTGTTTGGGTGAGCTTGTACTGATGCTGGAGAGGTCTGAGGACTTGATATCACTGGACATCTCTTCTTTAATGTCATCAAGGCTATTTTCCCTGGACGGACAAATAGGCAAAGGGTGAATACCACTCTCGTGGCCAAGGTCACTTGATGCTGATAGGTCAAAATCACTGGAGACATCACCCTCTCCCCCTTCTATCTGCTGGCCTCTTGAAGGTGAAAGGGTTAAGACAGAATCCTGATCTGCTCTAGCTGGTTTCCCATTTGTAGCATCAGATTCCTTCTTTGGTGTACAGTCACTTGTAAAGTGAAACTGTCTCTTGAGGTTAACTAAACTGCTAGTATTCTGATGCTCAGGAGTAACTGAAATGTGACCAAGACATAACAACATCCGATTTCATGTACCATTCATCTCATTGTAAAAATCAAAATATGTGTACATAATGGAACTAAGTACAATAAGAAAAATATACCAATAATCATGTCATCATCGCACAGGACCTTTAAAAAAGCAATGGTGACAAGTGACACTGGGTTTCTCTCCCCATTCTTGAAACCTTACCCTGTGTACTTGCAAGTGCCTTGTTGATCGTTGGGGTGAGAGAAGTGGCTGGGTTGGCAATGCTGTTCTTCCTCTCTCTCAGAGATGGACTTATGAATGAGCCATGTGTCACATTCACAGGTGTCTGGGGTGTGCCCCTGAGTTCTGCTGGGGGAAGCATAAGACATTTAGAAAACAAAATTGAACATATATGAGACTTGAATAAAATAAACTGTGTAAATACTCCGGCAAAAATGGAAAAAAAATATCTAAGAATTATCTTTAATACATTTAAGACAAATTTTTAGTACCCATAGAATCAGTGCTGTATAAATATCAATACATGCAAATCAAACACAAACCTTCAAATAACAACTATTACTACTTTTTCTTATTTCTAATAGTATACATATTACATAGAAAACTTTCTTTTATTCTCAAGCATCTACCTGTATGCCAGACGGCTAACACTGCGGCTCTTCAGAGATACTTGACGAGCACTGACAAAACTACTATTACTGCCATCACTGGCAGTGGGGCTGCCGAGGGTGCTGTTGCTGTCTTCCGACCTCTGGAAAGTGAAATCAGTCATTAAAGTTTGCCAGAGTTTGATTTCAACTATGTCTATGATATATTTGGAGTACATATAATTAAGAGACGATTCATAAATTTTGTCATTTTAACCCTCAACCCTCATATTGAATGAAAGCTAATCAGGTCAAGACAAACTAGCCCTAAATGCCAACTGACAACTATCTATACCATGCATTATCGAGCAGCTATTTCCTTGCATGGCCCTGAATGCAGTAAATGAGGATATATAGCCACTTAAAAGTTACTTTAAAGTCTCTTTGTCTAAAAAAAATCTTACATGAGCATTAATCTATATGGTGCAGGGAGATCTCATCATCAGAGGGTTAAAAGATGTGTCATTTTAGAATATAATACAGATGTGGCACATCAGCGCAGGTAATCACCTATATCTACTGTAATTCAACCAGCAGAAACTTACAATTTCTATCTTGAAATCTACAGCCCAATATCTACACTATGAAACTTAAAAACAACATTGTAGTATTCCACTATCCTATTGGAATACAGATAAAGTTTTACACGCCCAAGCATGCCTAAATATAGGATACATCCAGTACAGTAGATCAAGAATATATAATCTAAACTGATGATAGAAAAATAACTATACATCAATAGCCACATTCAAGATCAATAGTCAATTTCTATATCAGATTTCACTCAAAATTAAGCAAAATTATCAGGTATGAATATTATATATATATATATATATATGAGCAAGGGCACTGAGTAGGGTTTACATAATCTGAATTCATAATTCACTAATCCGGAAAAAGGCATACTTCTTCAAATTTACTGACGAGTATACACTGATAATAATAATAATAATAATAATAAATAAGTTGAAAATTAAATAATACTAATATCTTACAAAAGACAAGTGAGAAGTGAGTGACAAAATCTGTCCTGGAGTTCGCATGTATCGCATCCCTGAGCGAGCAGTTGTTGGGGTTCCAGCCACCATCTCCGACAGCTTCAGTTCTGTAAACACAGATGCAGTACATTATCAGGACATTATACGAGCCTACAATTATGTTTTAGCTTTGTGTATGTACCAATA
>NW_020869527.1:1109619-1124619 GCF_003789085.1 Penaeus vannamei | reverse complement strand
TCTATTCACAAACGTAAGGAATGTCTGTAATTTGTTTGTGTGTAAAATTTCCTCTGTTGAAGAATATTCCGCTTTGAAGATAACAAGTAAAACTTCGAGGCCTCTTTTAATTGATTATCAAAAGTTAATTGATCCGTCTTCTACATTTTTATTCCAGTATTTTATTTCAAAATACAAATAGCGTCGCCAGTCTTTATAACGGATACAATGGCAATAAATTAGGATGTCACATCATATTTAAATAGTATGCATTTGTGAATTTACTGATATAAACAATATTCATTGCAATATGTAAGTCATTAGTGTCAACATGTAAGTCATTAGTGTCAACAAAGTCATTAGTGTCAATATGTAAGTCATTAGTGTAAATATGCGTCATTAGTGTCAATATGTAAGTTATTACACACACACACAACACACACACACACACACACACACACACACACACACACACACATATATATATATATATATATATATATATATATATATTTATTTATATATATATATCAAGGGTGCGTCCACACTAGTGACATATTGCTTGGAGACAAATTGAAAACATTGTGGGGGACACAATAGTAGACATTCCGATACAATGTGTATGTGTATATCTCCCGATATGTAAGGAGACAAATCTGTTACGATGTTGAGAGACATGTCGGCAATAAGAGTCGCTTTGGTGAAACTGTCCACTCTATGTTGGTCTGTTGGTTGGTGGGAGGTCTCTGACAACATGCCCTCGGCCACACCACGACGCCCAACATATCCGTCACAACATGTCTACTGCGATGTTCTCTAACGACGAAACAGCTTGTTACCCAACTTGTCAGTCTTAATGTTCCCGCAGTGTTTTGTCTCTGGTGGGGATGCAGCCTTTTTTATTCACACACACACACACATACACACACACACACACACACACACACACACACACACACACACACACACACACACACACACACACACACACACACACACACACACACACACACACACCACACCACACACACACACACACACACACGCACACGCACATATATATATATATATATATATATATATATATATATATATATATTATATATATATACTATACATATATATATATATATTATATACATATATAGAGATAATAGATAGAGAGGGATAAAGAGAGAGAGAGAAATAGAAAGAAGGTTTGCGAGAGAGAGAGATAGAGTTTGTGTTTTTTTATTCTATTCGAAACTTTTTGAGCAAAATACCAAGCGATGGCGATGAAGCGATGCATTGTTAAGTAGCTAAGACGATACCGATACCGATACATGTATCGTGATACTCTCTGTCTCTGTCTCTGTCTCTGTCTCTGTCTCTCTCTCTGTCTCTCCTCTTCGACCCCAATCGCCAATGGGATGACGCAACTCATCACCAGTGCCAGGAGTCCCTCATTCCACACGTGTGTGCGTGTGTATCTATCTATCTATCTGTATATATAAACTATTCATATATACATATATATACATATATGTATACACACACAAACTATATATATATATATATACATATATATATACATATATATACACACATACATATACACATATATATGCATATACTCACACAAATATATATACATATATGTATATATATATATATATATAATATATATATATATATATGTATGCATATATACATACACACACACACACACACACACACACACACATATTATATATATAATATATATATATATATATATATATAATATGTGTGTGTGTGTGTGTGTGTCTGTGTGTGTGTGTGTTGTGTGGTGTTATATATAATATATATATATATATATATATATATATATATATAAATATACATATATATACATATATAGTAATATACGAGGTCATAAATCAGTTTTGCATTACAAACCACGTAGCAAGCAAAAACATTGCCTATAATAGTGTTCAAGGGATTGTTACTTCTTCCATAGAATGCAGTTCTTGTATAGAATGATCATTATGGATTTGGATGATGTATCCTGAACAATGTGCCATAGTGTGATGATATCCTATGGTCTGGCTACAACCTTCGAGACAAAGTATAAATGGCTTTATAGGATATATTTGCTATTTGAGTTCTCAGGATAACACTCATCATGTCATATTGCACGACACCAACCTTTTTCTTATCTTTCCTTTAGCTTGATTTTCGTTATCTTCCCTTCTCTTATTACTGAGAGGCAATAGGATTGGATACTGCAAACCCTTATGTGAAACTACTAAAATCTAGCTATATCTTATTCCAAGAAATTATAAACAGACGGTCAGGATTAAAGCTCCATCCTTGTTATCATTTTAAACCCATAGATGGCGCCTTTGTTTGGTTCGTTTTCTATAGCAGGGTTTATATATCCACCGTCCCTTGGTTTAAGTTTTAACCCGTTCGTCCTAATATCCGTACCCGTTCAGTACAAGCGACAAATGCCTGAGACATCACAGTAGATTACGAGTTGGAAGCACTGTCCTGGTGATGAAGACTTTCGTGTTTATATTTCGAATAATGCTTTCCTAGTTCTAATCTCAACGTCATAGATTCACGGCCCCGATAGTTTAGCAGTGAGATCGTATACGTGTTATCTTTGGCAAGGTGCAGAAAACTCTATTTCAGTGACATTAAAGACCAGTTACGTCCCATACGCAGAGACCAAGGAAGGCTTAGCACAGTGAAACAGATCAGCGGGCAGAGCGTCAGATTAGACCACCTCTGGTATTGATCTCTCTTAACAGAGCACGGGAAACAGGTGCGCGCTCTGCGAAGACGTGAGATCCCGACCTTGGTGTTCATTTCTGTGGAGTGGAATAGATATAATAGAGAAAATAAATAGATATATATATATATGAACAGAGATACGTTTAATTCCTTCTTCATAACAAGAGCTTTAGTTTTTTTTAAAAAGGAAGAGACAGGAATTAGATAAAAAGAGATATATATATATATATATATATATATATATATATATATGTATATGAACAGAGATACGTTTAATTCCTTCTTCATAACAAGAGCTTTAGTTTTTTTTATGAAAAGGAAGAGACAGAAATTAGATAAAGAGAAAATAAATGTATATATATGTGTGTGTGTGAACAGAGATACGTTTAATTCCTTCTTCATAACAAGAGCTCTAGTTCTTTATTATGAAAAGGAAGAGGCAGAAATTAGATAAAAAGAGAGATACAATTCCTTCCACCAACAGGCCCTTTAGCATTCGTTTCTGCAAAAAAAGAATAGAAACTGAAAAAAAAGATGAACATAAACAAAGAAAATAAACAAAGCGAATGGTTAAATAAGAAATAGATGATTATTACGAAACGAGCACTTTTTTACGACCTGGCTGTTGATTTCGCAATGGTTGGGTAACCGAGAGTAATCCACAGTCTGTGACACTAATCTGGGTCTGAAGGCATTAGGAGGTAAAAAAGAACTGGGCTCGCATTGCCAGCCACGAACTAGACAAAAGTAAATGTGTATGACTTAAAATTCTGAAGGAGGTTATTGCATAACACTATTACATATATATATATATATATATATATATATATATATATATATATATGTATATATATATAATATATATATATATATATATATACATACATATAATATATTACATATATATATATATATATATATATATATATATATATATATATATATATATATATATATATGCGTTTTATTCGCACAGACACACACACACACACACACACACACACACACACACACACACACACACACACACACACACACACACACACAACACACCACACACACACACACACAACACACACACACACACACACACACACACACACACACACACACACACACACACACACACACACACACACACACACACATATATATATATATATATATATATATATATATATATATATATATAATATATTTATATATATATAGGCCTATATATACATATTAACCGCAGTGGTCGTTCAAGAGGTGACGTCAAAATAGCATTTATATGATTTTTATGTAAACAATAACAGTATATTGGTAGGTAATTTTATGGCCCTTTATTGTTTTCATCAAAGGTTATTTTTGCGTTTTGCCAGTTGCAAATAAGTTATCTATGCATTAGAGGTGTTACAAAACCTATACAGAGTGTAAAATAGACACTATAAAATGTAACATGTTATACTGAGCTTTTTTTTTCTTCTTTTTTTAAATGAGATTTGCCTCGTTAAGACTGGCACGGGTTTCGCCTTGGCTACCCGTGGGGGGGATTTCACACGTGGACACAACTCGGGGCTACTTTGGATACTCAGAAAAAGACCAACGAGTGGCGTCAAATTCTGCCGTGAGACCCCCTCCCCCCCCCACCCACCCCACCCCACCCAGGAGCCAACTGTAGGGCGCCGGTTCCATCTTGAAGTCCTAGTCCTAGAGAGGGTCTACTTTCGAGCTGGTTGCACTGTGGGAAATGAAGCCCTCGGAGGATTTTATCTCGACGAGCAAAGACGATTGAAATAGCCCGTTATTTTCAACTTGGGAAATTTTGCAGTTTACACGATGTGGATAAATGCTTTTGTTTTCTTTCTTTCTTTACTGGCGTTGCTTATGAAGCCAAGGGCAGCACGCGTTTTTTTTTTTTTTTTTTTTTTTTTTTAAATCTTTGGGGAGTATATCTCAATTTGTCAAAGAATATCAGAAGCATAATATGATAATACATGGGTCTCTGAATTCTATTAGTTCAGAGGGAGGGAGTGAGGGAAGGGGAGAGGAGGGTAGTAGGGGTAGGTTGGAGAGGAAGGAGGGAGGGAAGGGATGAGGGAGTGAGGGAAGTAGGGGTAGGGGTTGGAGGAGAAGGAGGGAGGGAGGGATTGAGGGAAGGGAGGAGGAGGAGTGAGAGGAAGTAGGGGTAGGGGGGGAGGAAGGAGGGAGGGAGGGAAGGAGAGGAGGGAGTGAGGGAAAGGGAGGAAGGAGGGAGTGAGGAGTAGGGTAGGGGTTTGGAGGAGGAAGGAGGAGAGGAGGAAGAGGAGGAGGGAAGTAGGGGGTAGGGGTGGAGGAGAAGGAGGGAGGGAGGGATTGAGGGAAGGGGAAAGGGAGTGAGGGAAGTAGGTAGGGGTTGGAGGAGAAGGAGGAGAGGGATTGAGGGAAGGGTTGGAGGAGGAAGGAGGGAGGAGGGATTGAGGGAAGGGGAGGAGGAGGGAAGTAGGGGTAGGGTTGGAGGAGGAGGGAGGAGGGATTGAGGGAGGGGAAGGAAGGAGGAGGAAGTAGGGTTGGAGAGGAAGAGGGAGGAGGGATTGAGGGAAGGGGTGGAGGAGGAGAGGGGGGGTTGAGGGAAGGAGGAGGGGGAGGAGGGAAGGAAGGAGGGAGGGAGGGAGAGGAGGGAGGAGGGAGGGAGGGGTAGGGGTTGGAGGAGGAGGAGGAAGGAGGGAGGAGGAGGGAGGAGAGGGAGTGAGGAAGTAGGGGTAGGGTTGGAGGAGGAAGGAGGAGGGAGGGATTGAGGGAAGGGAGGAGGAGGAGTGAGGAAGTAGGGTAGGGTTGGGAGGAAGGAAGGAGGGAAGGAGGGAGGAGAGGGAGGGAGGGAAGTGAGGGTAGGGGAGGAAGGAGAGGAGGAGGGAAGGGACGGAGGGGAGGGTGAGTGAGGAGTAGGGGTAGGGGTTGGAGAGGAAGGAAGGAGGAGGGAGGAGGGAAAGGAGGGAGGGAGTGGGAAGTAGGGTAGGGGTTAGAGGAGGAAGGAGGGACGGTAAGGGGTTGGAGGAGGAGGAGGATGAGGAGATGAGGGGTAGGGTTAAGGAGGAGGGAGGGAGATTGGAAGGGGAGGAGGAGGGAGTGAGGAAGTAGGGTAGGGTCTAGAGGAGGAGGAGGGACGGAAGGGGAGGAGGGAGGAGGGAGGGGTAGGTTGGAAGGAGGAAGGAGGAGGGAGAGGGTATAGCATACCATAGACACGTGGCTTGGGAGGCTTGGGTGTCCCTCTAGGCTCTCCTCCTAGCACGGTTTCCCTCGTAAGCTTCCTCCCTCGAAGAGTACGCCACGCTCGCTCGCCCTGCATCCAAATATGACCCAAGCTCACCTCGGGCACCCACCAGGCCTATAAGAGGTCAGCAGAGGTTGACCCAAGGCTCGCTCTCACTCGTTCGCTCACACTGCCCGCCTGCTGACCTGCTGACGACCGCCGCTCCACGAGGTCGCGTCCATGCGTGGGCGCGCTGGCCTCGGCTTC
This sequence comes from Penaeus vannamei, assembly GCF_003789085.1. Taxonomy (NCBI): domain Eukaryota; kingdom Metazoa; phylum Arthropoda; class Malacostraca; order Decapoda; family Penaeidae; genus Penaeus; species Penaeus vannamei. The sequence goes on along the minus strand of NW_020869527.1, from coordinate 1,118,405 downwards.
CACCAGCACCAAGACTCGTATCGTGTTTATTTCCGTGTTACTCTTAACCATTAAAGAGGACAGCCACGTGGGTGTATCACTACTGCCCATATGTATTCAAAACATGGGATTTCCACACCTCTTACAGTGGCCTCTTGCTGAGGAGGGGAGGAGGGAGGGAAATAAAAAGGGATAAGAAGGGAGGAGAGAAAATACAAAGAGGAGGAGGAGCAAGGTATAGGGGGTGGGGGGTTGGGTACAGGGGAGAGGGAGGGAGGGAGAGAATCTTGTGTCATCTTCATCCTCTTCCTTCTCATCACTTTCACCACCAAGCACATCATCTACGATGTTTTCCAGCTTGCCGATGTTAGGACATATCTCCCAACATCCGCAATGTTACTCTAAATGTTAGTTTTAGTTGCTGTTGCTGTCTTCCCCCCGTAGCTGCTGAATCCCAGCTTATGAGACCAACCCTGACACCTTGATTGTGGGGAAAATTCCAAATCCACATTTTTCACTTTTCTTCCACAAATGTACTTCACCACTTTTTCTTATGTTATCCATGAGAATAAACACGTCTATAACAACAATGTGACTACAAAAAACAACAACACAACAACACACTAAACTAATTTTAAAGATGTCTAAATAATGCAAAAAAAAAAAAAAAAAAAAAAAAGGGTTTAGCTAAATATGAATACTTACCATAAATGGTAAATATCTTACAAGCCGGCAGCTTTTCTTCCTATTTTTCTGCAGAGCGAGGAGTTACATGACATTCTCCTCAGCTACTTGACAGAGGATGATGTTTCCAGGCCGGTGCGAGGGCCGACCAGACGCATATTGGCACACGCTTGCAGGATTCTCTTTTTCAAGATCTGTACTTGGATAAAATATGCCTTTGTGTTTTCTATTCCAGGGTTAAGGTCCTGTCACACTAGCACTTTTTCCGTCAATTTTTTTTGACAATTTTCTGAAATTTTGTCCATTTTTGAGCGAATTGTCGATTTTTCCAGTCAGACGATAATGATCGTTTCCGTCTGAAAACCTTAACAACTTTTTTCAGCCAAGCAGACTCAAATCAACAATTATATTCGAGAATGTTTGTATTTATGTTAAATACGGCCTTTAATAATATTCCTTTCTCCAACTGAAAAAAACACAGACGGACTCTTTAACCTTTTCCAAAGACTGGCAGTTACCTTTTTCAGAGTGGAAGATAGATTGCCTGAAAAAAAGGTAAGTATAGTGATTAAGAAGAGATCTCCTGCTCCTTACCTGCGCCCATTGCAAACCTTCAAATGGTGCTACGAGAGATTCCATTATTCCTGCGTGCTTTTAGGGGATTTAATAGTATGATCAGATATCGTATGATAGTCGATTTTATTATTCATATTTTGAAATAAGGGAGCATCGTGGATAGATAATAGATGACCTCAAACCAATGATTAAGGATATATGTGTGTATGTACACCTGTGGTCTTAGAAGTGGCCAGCAGTGTGGAAGAAGTTGGTCCACCTGAGGGATGAATTTGCCGTATTACATAAAGAAAAAAAAAATGGTGAGACAAATTTTACGTTGATCTTTGATCAGTAAAAACGAAATTTTATGGAACATCCGATTACTGTTCTGGAAGATCGAGCCTTATTGTACAGTCTTATTGTACAGCCTTATTGTACTTATGTAATACCAAATACAGCGGGTACTCGACTTACGACGGAGATCCGCTCCTACGATGGCGTCGTTACCCGAATTTTGACGTAAATCGGAACACACCTAAATACAGCACATGCACGTACGTACATAAGCACCAAAGTCGCTCACATATGCTAATGCAGTATGTATACATGTATTAAAGTCATAATCTAAAACATAACAAGACATATGACGTACATGAAAAGATAACTAGGGCTAAGGGAACACATGGAAGACAAACTATAAGGACTGTACATGATTTCTAGCGTCGTATCCACGAGACGTCGTAAGTCGAGACCGTCGTAAACCGAGGACCCCCTGTATTGGGTATTGCATATGGACTTATATGTCAACGATGAAACTGGGGTTGCAATAGGAATACAATTTAAACAGTGCTCCACTCACCTCTCTCTCCCTCCTCCTCACCATCCCATCCACAGTCTCTCCCCTCCCTTCTCTTCCTTCACTCCCTCCCCTCTTTATCACTATCCACGTCTCCCCCCCCCCCCACGTCTCTAAATGAAGTTTAAGTCAAGTTCTTACAGTGGGGAGAGAGAGGCATATTATACCGAATATGGATGTATGGTTTCGTCTTAGTATTCTTGGTTTTCTTATTGGTATTCTGTTAATTAAAGACAGGTTCTGTAGAAGGAGAGAACCGTTTAACAAGTTGACCGGAGCAAGGATCAGCCGCTCAAGTTTTCAATTATCTATTTATCTATCGCCTTACTTGGTCATGTCCTGGAATATTAAGTACAAATTAAATATTCGTATGGTATATTGCATCCCGTATTATCAATTTAATCCTGAACACTATTAATTAATTCGGTTGCCAGATACCTCTTTCCAGTCTGAAAGTACACGAATTTCACATGTGTGGAATTCATGTTGAACAGATTGCAATAGGAACAACGAAGGGAAGGGCAAGAAAACACACGAATATGCCGTGTGTTTTCTTGCCTTTCCCTTCGTTGTTCCTATTGCAATGAATTTCACAGAATCACTTTTATGCCGAGTGCCCTTCCACACTATCGTATAGATCAGTGTTGTCCAAACATTTTCTTTTATTGTACTCTTTATTACTTTCTTGTACTGTTACGACCCCCCCCCCCCCCCGTCCACCATGGCTAAGCAAATTGTTTTATTTAGGATAATGCAATATACTAATTATGAAAAGACTGCATTTCAGAAGTGGTGGTCAATAAATTCGAATTTAATACACGAATAAAAAGATGATTCATAGAACTGTTTCTGTTGTGTGTGTGTGTGTGTGTGTGTGTGTGTGTGTGTGTGTGTGTGTGTGTGTGTGTGTGTGTGTGTGTGTGTGTGTGTGTGTGTGTGTGTGTGTGTGTGTGTGTTTGTTCACATACCCCTATGATCTATGTTGCGTAAACCCCAGGGGTACGCGGACCCCAGGTTGGACAACACTGGCATGGACTATATATATATTCACCAAAGATGTAAAAAAAAAAAAAAAAAAAAAAAAAAGAAAGAAAAAGGGATGCCAAAAAACTTACACGTGTGCTGCCGCGATAGTCCTCAAAACCCTTAAGGGCGAAATTACCTTCGCTCCGGAGGTGGCAATCACACTTGGGCGAATTCATTATGACCTCGCTGACCTGTGATTCCGACACCCCGGAGGACACAGACCGGGGGTCGCGCTGCTCTCCTTCCAGCCTGCAAACTGACCTCGCTGACCTTGATTCCGACACCCCGGAGGACACAGAACGGGGGTCGCGCTGCTCTCCTTCCCGCCTGCAAACGACCGAAGCCAATTCCTCCACGACCCTGGGCTACCGCGTGATGGCTGATCCTTACATAAGCGCAAGTCGAAGGAAAGACTAAAAAAAAAAAAAACCGTTGTTGGGCGAGGATTATGATGCTATAAAGGAAGCAGAGTCGTAGAGGTGTCTGTCGGCCGACCGCTGGCGCCATCGACTTCATGGACGTCAACATAAACCATTAGTTTCGACTCGTCTTTCCTGCAGCGGGTTCCTCCTGTTTGGCCTTATGCAAAGGGAACTGGAACGCGAGCTGGAACTAGTGGATTGACAGGGAGGAGAGGGAGAGGATAGGTGTGTGTGTGTGTGTGTGTGTGTGTGTGTGTGCATACATACATACATACATATACATATATATATATATATATATATATATATATATATATATATATATATATATATATATATATATATATATATATGTATGTATGTATGTATGTATGTATATATACACATATACATACATATGTATGTATACACTCACACATATAGATATATGTATGTACACACACGCACACATATATGTATGAATTATGTCACCGTCGTCCATTTTACAAGGTATTTCTGCCTCCGAAATGCTCAGGGCAGTAAATGATTTATTGTATTGTGGCAAAATCATGTTTCGTGTCTCGCAGGCTATGTCCATAAAGTCCATATTTGCACACATAACCACAAAAAAAACCTTAGAGAGCTACTTAAGACCGACACAAAACAATAAGTACTCTCCTTTTTTTTTTTTTTTTTTTTTTTTTTTTTTTTTTTTTTTGGTTGCCAAGATGAAATACCCTAAATGTTACCTTTCCTCTTCCATAATGATGCCTTTTTCGGCCTCTGTCTTTTGCGAATTCTGATGCTTATCTGTCTCGTTATCCAGTGTTCTCTCTCTCCTCTTTATTCCTTTCTGTTTCTTTCTTGTTTGTCTTTCTCTTAAGTTTTTTTTGTACAAAACTTTTACATTTTCTGCTGCAACTTTGATTAAAATCGGCGAAGCAATTTTTTTTTTTTTTTTGCTTCCCAGTTCTCTTTTTCTATATTTATATATATGGCTATTTTAGGTCAAATTACTTAAACAGTTCCTCGACTTTCCTTTTTTCCTGTCTCTATATATGGTTATTTTAGGTCAAATTTACTAAACAGTTCCTCGAATTTCGTTTTTTCTCTCAATATATATGGCTATTTAGGTACAGTTCCTCGACTTCCTTTATATATGCTATTTTAGGTAAAATTTCCAATACAATGTCGAATTTTTTTTTTTCTCTCAATATATATGGCTATTTACCAATTTGCTAGGACTTTCCTTTTTTTTCTATATATATGCTATTTAGGTCCAATTCCCTAAACAGTTCGTCGATTTTTTTTATATATATATGGCTATTTTAGGCCCGATTTTCCTACCACGTTCCTCGAATTTCCTTTTTTCTGTCTCTAAATATGGCTCTTTTAGGTTCAATTTCCTATACAATTCCTCGACTTTTTCTCATGTATGGCTATTTTAGGTCAAATTCCCTAAACAGTTCCTCGAATTTCTTTTTTTTTCTCTCAATATATATGGCTATTTAAGGTCCAATTTGCTACACAGATCCTCGACTTTTCCCCTGATTCGATCTTATCCTCTCTACCCATATTCTTATCCATTATGTCGCTTCCTCCTTTGTTTCCAATCTTGATTATCCTTTGCCAAAAATTTCCTCTTTGTTCTATCAACTTTTTTTCCCGCCCATTCCAAGGTCCCGCTTTTTGTTCACTTTTTTGTTTTCCTAATTGTTTTTTTTCTAATTCACATTCTGTTTCATTCTCTTTCTTTACCAATTTTTATCTCGTCATTTTCCTAGTATTACATTTGATTATATATTTTTTTCTTGATATCACATCCCATCACATTCGTTTTGATCAAAGTCTATCGTATTCTCTTACCAGTAGCACATTTTATTACATTTTTTTTCACATTCCCATATTCTCTTCAAGTTATAACATGCATTCTCATTCTTTCACTTTCTTCTTCCGCTTTTCACATTACAAGATCTTCCCGCCACCACATTCTTAAACATGCATCACTGTCACATTCTTCTCCCACTATCACATTTCACCACACTCGCTCTGCATTTTATCACATTTTATCCTTACTACCCACATTCTACCATAGTATCTTCCCTCTACCACACTCCACCACGTCTCAGTTTCTCGGTGCAACATTCTATATCTACATTTCTATATTTACTACCTCATTCTACCACAGTATCTCGCAACATTCTATATTTCTATTCTTATCTTACTACCACATTCTACCTCTCACACTCACCACATCCTTTAATCTCGTTCAAATTCAACATTCTATATCTATATTTCTATCCTTACTACCACATTCTACCCTCTAGCACAGTCCACACATCCATCTCCACATTCTATATTTTTATCTTCTCTCATTCTACATATATATCTACCACATCTACCACATCTCTCATCTCTTACTACACATTCTACCTACCAAGTCACACATCATCTCGCATCTATATTTCTATCCTTACTACCAATTTTCCCTCTACCCACACTCCACCACTATCTTTATATCTCGTTGCAACATTCGACATCTATATTTTTTCCTTACTACCATTCTACATAGTATCTTCCCTCTACACACTCCACCACATCTTTATATCTCGGCAACATTCTACATTTCTATCTTACTACCTCATTCTACCTCTACCACACTCCACCACATCCTTATATCTCGTTGCAACATTCGACATCTATATTTCTATCCTTACTACTCATTCTACCATAGTATCTACCCTCTACCACACTCCACCACATCTCTGTTTCTCGTTGCAACATTCGACATCTACATTTTCCCTGCATCTGACCCCATGGCCCGCATCCTCATGTTTAATTAAACCCACTCTGCGCCTGTTTCACCTTCCCTCTTCACCTTGGCTGCTCTCAGAACCTATCAGTTGGATGACTCGTGCAGTTTCTGGCAGTTAGTGGTATGTAAACAACTTGTACGCGTGATGGTGATGATGGTGATGGTGATGATGATGATGATGATGATGATGGCAATGATGATGACGTTTCTGGCAGTTAGTGGTATGTAAACAAACTTGTACGCGTGATGGTGATGATGGTGATCATGGTGATGATGATGATGATGATGATGATGATGACGTTTCTGGCAGTTAGTGGTATGTAAACAAACTTGTACGCGTGATGGTGATGATGGTGATGATGATGATGATGATGATGATGATGATGATGACGTTTCTGGCAGTTAGTGGTATGTAAACAACTTGTACGCGTGATGGTGATGATGGTGATGATGATGATGATGATGATGATGACGTTTCTGGCAGTTAGTGGTATGTAAACAAACTTGTACGCGTGATGGTGATGATGGTGATGATGATGATGATGATGATGATGATGATGACGTTTCTGGCAGTCAGTGGTATGTAAACAAACTTGTACGCGTGATGGTGATGATGGTGATGATGGTGGTGATGATGATGGCAATGATGATGACGTTTCTGGCAGTTAGTGGTATGTAAACAAACTACGCGTGATGGTGATGATGATGGTGATGATGATGATGATGATGATGATGATGATGGCAATGATGATGACGTTTCTGGCAGTTAGTGGTATGTAAACAAACTTGTACGCGTGATGGTGATGATGGTGTGATGATGATGATGATGATGGCAATGATGAGTTTCTGGAGTTAGTGTATGACGCGTGATGTGATGGTGATGATGATGATGATGATGATGATGAATGACGTTTCTGGCAGTTAGTGGTATGTAAACAACTTGTGCGTGATGATTGATGGTGATGATGATGATGATGATGATGATGATGATGATGACGTTTCTGGCAGTTAGTGGTATGTAAACAAACTTGTACGCGTGATGATGATGGTGATGATGATATGATGATGATGATGGCAATGATGATGACGTTTCTGGCAGTTAGTGGTATGTAAACAAACTTGTACGCGTTGGTGATGATGGTGATGATGATGATGATGATGATGATGGCAATGATGATGACGTTTCTGGCAGTTAGTGGTATGTAAACAAACTTGTACGCGTGATGGTGATGATGGTGATGATGTGGTGATGATTGATGATGATGTGATGATGACGTTTCTGGCAGTTAGTGGTATGTAAACAAACTTGTACGCGTGATGGTGATGATGGTGATGATGATGATGATGGCAATGATGATGACGTTTCTGGCAGTCAGTGGTATGTAAACAAACTTGTACGCGTGATGATAATGATGGTGATGGTGATGGTGATGATGATGATGATGATGGCAATGATGATGACGTTTCTGGCAGTTAGTGGTATGTAAACAACCTTGTACGCGTGATGATGGTGATGATGTGGATTGATGATGGTGATGGTGATAGTAAGAATTGTCTTTTTGGATAATCTTCGTTAATGAGGATGATGGTAGAAATGCATGGTTGTAGATGGGAATCATGTTCTTAGTTGCAGAGAAAATGATAATGATGGTAATGTTAATGATGGTGATTCCAATGACAATTTTAATGGCATTGAAAAGGACAGTCAGGGTAAAAAAAAGGGGTTTGTTTTATTTATTTCATTTATTTATTCATATATTTTTATCTTTTTGCAGTAAGTGTTTCTTTCATTTGTAAATGTATTTCTTTGCTGTTGTTATTTCGTGTGTGTGTGTGTGTGTGTGTGTGTGTGTGTGTGTGTGTGTGTGTGTGTGTGTGTGTGTGTGTGTGTGTGTGTGTGTGGTGTGTGTGTGTGTGTGTGTGTGTGTGTGTGCGCGCGCGTTTATTTCTTTAGCATGTACATTTATTTCACGTGTGCGCATGCCTGTACGTACGAACGTATTTATAAATATACGTACACGCATAGACCCACGTACATGTAAATGACAAAAGGAAAAATAAAAACACACAAATAAAACCCAAAAATAAACCGACAACAACCAAACGCGACTCGCCAAGGGAGGCGCGCGGTTACTTAACTCTGCAACAGAACCGAACGCAGCCAGTGCCAAACAAATCGTGGAGGAGGAAGGTACGAGCCGCTTGCTTCTGACTGTGAGCAATGTGGAGTTGGATCTCTCGCTGTTTAGGTTAAGACTTTTACGGAGAGTCGTATTGATTTTGAATGTGTCCTCCTTTTTCGAAGCGAGAATGGTAGTGTTCGTTCGTTCAAAAGAGGAATTTCCGTATGAATCTTTAATATTATCGATTTTTTTTGCCTGTTTTTTAAACTGATAATCTTTTTTTGTGCATACGAGGTGTTGGTTTGTCGAAGTGCGCCCCGCCCCTTACCGCTGTGCCGCTCAAC
>NW_020869527.1:1085854-1088354 GCF_003789085.1 Penaeus vannamei | reverse complement strand
TACGCCTTGTTATTTACTACCACCCCGTTACTCAACCCCTTCCTCTCCCCCCCCTTTCGCAGGCCCAAGGATTCATAATCGCGATGCTGATCGTCTCCTCCGCTCAGCCACTCCACCTCCTGAGCGACACGTACCTCCGCAAGGTCGTCCACATGGAACAGACGACCTTGAGCGACGAAACGACCGTTCCACTCTCGGAAGTGTGTGAAAAGAAGCCTGAGGTCGTTCGTTCCAGTGCGGATCCCCCCCAGCCGGCTTAATGAGGGGGTGTAGGGGGGTGTGGGGTGTAATTTCCTGCGGTTTTGAGGGAACAGAGACCATTTTTGGGTGGGGGAGGGGAAGGGAGGGGGGGGTCGTGCCTCTTATTTTTTTTAGGGGCGGGGGGGAGGGGGTAGGAAGGTAATTTAATATTTTTTGTGTTGTATTTTTATCTTTCATTTTTGGTTTTTTTTTTTTTTTTTTTTTTTTTTTTTTTTTTTTTTTTGTTTTTTTTTTTGGGGGGGGGGGGGGGGGGGGGTCGTGTGTACGAGTAAATCTCGTTATTTTTCTCATGTCTGTTATTGGTATGAATGAATGAAAACTAATGTTAATTCTAATTATTACAATTACAAAAATAATGATAATGATAGTGATAATCATTTAATTAAGATTCCTATAACCTCTTAAAATGTAAGGAGATTTATAAGTTTCTACAATTTTTGTTGATATTATTCTTTGCGTATTAATAGTGTGATACGTGTAAGATATCAACATAATTAGTCACTCTAGGCATATAATTATTGCTTCTGATTGCCGAGTCAATTTTCAGGTACATATTAATTTTTTGTCCTTTTAATGGATGATATAATGTGTCATTCTATTTTTATAAGGAAGTACCAGTACAATAAAGAGGTTTTTGTAATTTTTTGTTCCTGATTCTACCTATATCAACGGTGTATTCTTTAATAAATACAGTTGGTTGTTATAGTATACTGTATGGTATTTATACATGCATGGCATTTGGATGATGAGAAATTCAACTAAATAGAAAATATAGCTCAGTTGATTTTGAACCTTATTAAATACTTATAATAATAAAAGCAATATTTAGGATCATGGTAACGGTAATAGGACTTATATTGAGCCTTACTGATACAAATTATGAAAACGATAACTTACCATGAACAAAGCTTGGCATGAATATTCTCGCAGGTTTTATTGACATATTTTTTCTTTTTTTTCTTTATTCTTATTGTTGTTCTGTATTTGTAATTAAGAAAAATAAAGAAACAATATTCATTCCTTCATTCTAAGGATATGTAGTATTCCTTCTTTATCTCACTAAAGCTTGAGTGGTTATGTTTTTTTATGCATACACAAAATTCTAGTTCGTTATCATTTTTATGTGATATTCCATGGGTTTCTTAACACGTATTACAATTTTGAATTCTGTCATTAATTCTAATTGAGCTAAATCAACCACAACGATTGCAAAGTACACCAACAGCTGAATCAATTAACATTTAGTTCTTTAACTGAAAACCAATTTCTTTTTAAGGAAAAAAAATATAATCTTATCCTTTGTTCCAACTACCAGTACGGTCTGTGTATGAAGATGTTTGTATATATCAGATAAGCTAGTAAGAGTACTGTGATTTGTTTAAATCGAAATCTATGATTATATATCTTTTATTATAGTCACCCCTTCTAAAGTCACTGCGAGAATATACATATCCGTTTTCTGTTAAACTAAAGACTAACTAAAATAAAATCTCATACCTTCAGTCCTGAATTTCATCACAAATCTGGAAGAGGAATTCAAAAGAAATATTGATTTTTTTTATTGATTCAGTAACTTTGACTGTAATGGGTATAATATATATAATATATATCATCTATGATATATTCTTCGCAAGTTCATAAAGTCGTGCAACACGTAATACCTTTGCGTGATTTACAGTTAAATCTAATAATACTGCCATAAAAGAGAGAAAAAAAGTACATTCACTGATTCATTAAAATAGGCAAAGAATAACCTCAGCAATGGAGAAAAAGTGTCACTGCAAATATTAGGAATGTAAGGTTAGGTCTGATGACTCTGTGTTTTCGTCGACTCGGAACAAGTTATTTTTTTCTTCGTTTATTGATAATAAGCCTTTGGTGATGCTTACTTAATATGTTTTGTCGTTGATTGTATTATCGACTGCGCTTTTTTCTCGATTTTTTGTGTTTTTATAGCGTTTTCTCTCTCTCTCTCTCTCTCTCTCTCTCTCTCTCTCTCTCTCTCTCCTCTCTCTCTCTCTCTCTCTCTCTCTCTCTCTCTCTCTCTCTCTCTCTCTCTCTCTCTCTCTCTCTCTCTCTCTCTCTCTCTCTCTCTCTCTCTCTCTCTCTCTCTCTCTCTTTCGTCGCTGGTTCATATGGCGTGGTTTGTGTATTCCCACGTATAGCAGGAATGATAAGGACTTAGAGGGGAGCCGTCACTTCGCAAACAGATTTATATACTTTCACTCATGTCATTTGC
>NW_020869527.1:1080854-1083354 GCF_003789085.1 Penaeus vannamei | reverse complement strand
CGCTATCATTTTGCCCGAATGCGCCTAATTCCCAGTCAAACGATAATCTTTGTTTTCGCTGTTTTCGCTGCGTGTGCGTGTATATGTATGTTTGTTTAGGCCTATATATATCCATATATAAACACATCTATATGTATGTATACGTGTGTGTGTATGAATTTGATAATATCGATCATCATCAGTGGTTATGTTTACAAACAACTGAATAGTGAATATGTAGGCCTATATAATAAAAGTCCATAAAAGTATATAGGTTTGCTTGTCCCTCTGCCTTTGTGTTTACATAACTCTAAAGCTAAAATAGAGGAGAGAATATAATGAATTCTATGTTGAAGTCATTTTGTGATTTTTCTTCTTTTTTTCACAATACATCATGTAACATAAGCCTGTGCCCTGTCAGTATTCCTCACTAAAAGCAATTAATATGATTCCAGTTTGTACATCCAGTTTGTACTCCTTGTGGTATTTTTAACAATTGTGAATCTGATGGTTGTTCAGCGAATATATAACCATTAAAATCATTATTTTTCATCCTTTTTGAAAATTGAAAATATCAAAATGATCGACCATATTCACAAAGCGTCCGTAACATTTGTGACGTCATCAAAATAAAACCCCATGTGCTTTTTCCAAAAATAGAATCAGACGCCATGACACCTCGAGTTGCTACTGATCTAACCTTCCTCCTAACTCTTACACACATAAGCCTATTTGCATAACGCCACAACAATCGATTATAGTATTTGTTATAACACGCCGCATCTTGGGAAGGCTTATTTTCAAAACAATCAAGGAGCTTTTACCAACAAGAAAACTTTTCGGTTATTGGAACCAAGACATTTCCATTAAAAAAAAACTTGTTTATCATATATATGTACAAAAGTCCTCGCTTATAATAAAATATAGACCGTAAAATTTTGCTTCTTACAATGACACGTAAATGTAATATCATTCTAATTTCCTTCATAAGAGGTAAACTAACCATTGTGAATCCTCACACAAAACAAGAGGGGAAAACAATCCCATTTTAACCTGTAACATAAACATAACCCGTGTGAACGTAAAAAAAAAAAAAAAAAAGAAAAAAAAAACATTCAAAACGCAATTAATTTCCAATTAGAACAATTCCTCGGAGGTTAGGTTAGGTTAGGTTAGATTATATATCAAGTGTTAATTCCTCAATACGGTTATTTTTGTGTTTGATGGCTGAACAACTGACAATATCGTTGACACATCGAAGTGTAGTGTCTTGTTTAATCATTACACTTCGATAAGTATCCGACTATTTCCGTTATTCAAACAATTGTCTTTCCACCAATCTGGTTAGTGTAAACATGTTCCATTTCGTGCAAAATGTATACGATTCATGTACAAAGCGATACACAGAATTGCGATACTGGCCTTCAGTTGTACAAAGCGATACACTGAATTGCGATACTGGCCTTCAGTTGTAGACATATGCTTACAGTATACATTACTATCAGTTGATTTAAACCAACCATGACGTACATTCCGTATACGAAGCCAAAGCCAGTGGGTAAAAAAAAAAAAGTTTCCGAAACTGTTGCAGAAGCTTCCCAAAATAGAACATCATTTATAGATATGATGATTATAGTAACAACAACAACAACAACAACAACAACAACAACAACAACAACAACAATAATAATAATAATAATAATAACAGTAATTATGATGATGATAACATACGTCTCTCACTCGTCCGAAAACGCCAGTCTTCGGTTAACCACTGTGGAGTGAACATGGAATCTTAATGCTCTTGCCAAGGCAGTTAATCTGAAGTGTTAAAAATTTGGTGATAAAAGGAAAAGTAAATTACTCTCATTTTGTTATGTCTATTAGTAATATTAGTAATAGTGTTTTCTTTTTCAAAACCATTATATTAAAGACTGCAAAAATATAAATGCCGTTTAAGTGTATGCAAATAGTTTCGTTTGTGATTTACGTGATTGCTGTGTACGCTTTTGTTCAATAACTGGCGAATCGTTATTGTTTATTTCATTATTAAAGAATTTACGTCGAGATTAGTCGTAGAAACTGCTCGCTTCGTTATAAACTGTCGTATTAAATATCAAGGTTATTTTCGTCATTCTTTATTGGAAGAAAATTAAGCCCTTGTAATAACTTTTCGTGGGTTATGTAACGAACGTGGAAATGAAGAAAATTAGTCAGAAATTATAAACTTGACGGAATAACTGTCATGCGTTATGAGGACACGCGTCGAAAAACTGTCACCAGACTTTGACAAATTGAGAATCGACAAATGTTTTTATTATTATTATTATTATTATTATTATTATTATTATGTATGTATAGTTAATACGTACTTACTCGAGTTGTGGCCTTTCCAACTTTATTATGTATAGTTTTATTTATATTTATATTTATATTATTGATATTTATATTTATATTATATATTATATTTTATATATATTTAATATTATATATATGTATAGTTAATACGTACTAACTCGAGAAA
>NW_020869527.1:1058354-1065854 GCF_003789085.1 Penaeus vannamei | reverse complement strand
AAGCGAAATGGTAGATCTGACCAAGGATATAATTGAATGGATTGAAGTAAGCCTTAACGCAAAAATGAAAATCTAAAACACCAAGATGTTGAAAGTATCAACCCAGATGAGATTTTCAAGTATCGAAAACCGACACAGAGCCAAATACTTCGTCCTTAAGTTAATGGCGTTCGTCGTATAAAAGTTTAAAGACACATTCTCATTCACTGACGCGCGCCGCACCAGTATCAGTTATAACGTTGCTCCCTGTTGTTTGTTTTTAAAATCTTGAGGAGTATATTACTTAAAGCCTGCTACATTATTCCTGAAAAAAATCGTACTTTTAATTTCCTAATGTTCTACCGTCTCACCAGAAAGAACTCGAGTTTGCCACAGTCTCATCACAGAGGAGGCCGTGAAGGAGGCTCTGAGGGCGGACAAGGGCAGCGAAGCTCAGCTCGTCTCGTGGAAGATCAAGGACTTCACCAGGAAGGGCGATAACTACGTGGCACTGGTGACGAGCGTCGAGGCGGACTACGCCCTCGGTGGAGAAGTAAGGCGAGTCTCCTATGTCATCAAGGCCAACCCTTGCCACGACGCCAAAAGCTACGAGGATGTAACCCACGCGATTTTCCTGAAGGAGGCGGATTTCTACACGAATCTCCTCCCTCAGATGAATTCAATATTGCAAGCAACAGGCTTAGGGGGGCTGGACATGCCACTGTGTTACTACAGCGGGATGGAAAGGAAGAAGGAACTCATCATCTTGGAAGATCTGAGGACGAGAGGCTTTAAGATGTTCGATCGCAGGAAGGGCTTGGACGTTGCGCACGCCAAGCTGGCTCTCAAAGGCTTAGCCAAGCTCCACGCCGCCTCCTTGCTCCTGCAGGAAAGGAAACCCGAAAGCTTAGAGGCCAAGCTTTTAAACCGACCTTGGGGTAATCTTGTCGAAGGCTCAACGAACGTGCTGCCAATACTGGAAAGAACACTCGATACTTCGGTAACCATACTGAGTAAAATTGGTGGATATGAAAGTACTATAGTCTGGGTGAAGAACGTCAAGGCAAAACTGCAAGAGATATTTGAGAGTGATGTGAAATCCACCAAGTACCATGTCTTATGCCATGGGGACGCCTGGAACAACAACATGCTTTTCAGGTAATGCCTCGAATGTATGGTAAAGGAATTATTTTTTTGTTCATTAGTATTACAGCTTACAATTGACAGAAAACGTTATATTTACTGTTGATATTTCTGTAATAGCAGTAATAATGGTAATGGTTATATAGCAGTAATGATTACTCTGCTTTATTACTTATGTTGATGTTATTATCGTTATTATCTTTATCTTGATACCATAATTATTGAAATCATTGTGGCATATTATGTTTGTTATTATTATCATTATTATTTGTTTCTCTTATTATTACTAGTTTTGTTGTTGTTTTTGTTATTATTATTATTACTTTTATTATTGTTATAATTCTCATTATTATCATCATTACTTCTATTATTATTATGATATGCTTTTTCCATTTAAAAAATCTTGTGATTATAATTATCATTATTGCCATGATTATGCTTATTATTATTGTCATTGGTGTTACTGCCGTAATCATGTAAATAGTTAAGACACATTTAGTATTTTTTATGATAGCATTAAAGTTATCAATAATAACAGTGATTAGTTTTGATGACACTGATAAAAATGATTATGATGATAATAGCGGTGATGATAATGATAATGACATAGAGTTTTGATAACAATGATAATTACACAGTTTTGATAATAATGATAATGACACAGTTTTGATAATAATGATAATGACACAGGGTATTGGTAATAATGATGATATCATTATAAAGATGATGATGGTAATTTTGTGAAGGATTTTGATGGTAATCATAATTTTTGTTAGCATTGTTACCTCCAATTCTCCACTGATGTTATCATTATTATCTTTATCTTAATGCCATAATTTTTGAAACTATTGTAATTTGTATGATCATTGTTATTATTATCATCATTATTATTTGTTTCTTCTATTGTTATTACTATTATTATTGTTGTTTATGTTATTCAACAGGTACAGCGACGACGCGACTCCCGAAGAAGTGATGCTCCTGGACCTTCAGGCGTGTCGGCGCGTCTCCTTCGCCAACGACCTCAACTTCCTCCTGTACACGAGCCTCACGGGCGACGTCAGGAGGCCCAACCTGGACGCCCTCTTGGAGACGTACCGAGGCCACTTCAACGCCGTGATGGAGGCCGGGGGAGGCGCCCTTCGACTCGGCAGAGAGGAAGTCCTGGAGGAGTTCCGGAAGAAGAACACCATCGGGGCGATCTTCGGCATGGTGACCATCGGCGTGGTGCTCGTCGACCCGAGGGAGGCGGTGGAGGTGGAGGCCTGCGAGGAAGGGAACTTCGACAGGGCCTTCGAGGAGGTGAAGACGAAGACGCTGGCGATGCTCGAGACGAACCCGCTCCTGAGGCCCCGGTTTCTGGCCATGTTCGACGAGTTCATTGAGAGCGGCTTGATACCGGCTTAGGGGGGGGGGTCCTTTTTCGTCAAGGGGTTTCAGTCATTTTTTTGAGTTCTAGGATTTAGTAAGTGTGTTGGTTTATTTTTGTTGTTTGTAAATACGTTCTCTCTTCTCTTCTCTCTCTCTCCTCTTTTTCATCTCTCTTTCTTTTCTTTCTCGTCTCCCTTTCTCTCTCTCTTTATTTATAGGATTTGGTTGTTTGTAAATTCGGACTTTCTCTTTCTCATCTCTTTCTCTCTCCTCTTTTTCATCTCCCTCTCTCTCGCTTTCCTTTTTCTTATCTCTGTCTCCTCTCTGTCTGTCTGTCTACCTGTCTGGTCTCCCTGTCTGTTTCTCCCTTCTCTCTCTCTCTCTCTCTCTCTCTCTCTCTCTCTCTCTCTCTCTCTCTCTCTCTCTCTCTCTCTCTCTCTCACACACACACACACACACACACGTTATGCAATTATAATTGAACATTTTATTGTACTATGTTCCCGTATGTTTGAAAAGTTATCGAACATCATGCATGGGTGCTGTTACCTCAGCCTGGTTTTGTTTCATCATAAATGATAAGAGCAGTGATACCATAGTGAAAATAATGTACCATTTTGATATATATGAATCATATTTACATGAACGAAAATTTAAGATGAGTATTAAGTGTAAAAATTTTTTTGCTGGTATTTCACATTATAACAAATTCAAAGGAAATTTATCTAAAGTCAAAAAGTAAATAGGATAATTTGATTCAAGTCTATTAAAGATGTAGATTGTTGGTATAGTATTTACTTGAAACATTAAAAATAAATCGTCTGAAATAGCTTTAATGATTCCTTTAATTATGAATGTCAATAACATACCTTTAATATTTTATAATATTTTTCAAATTATTCTAATCAATTTGTACAGGAAATTGAATAAAAATATAATGTATTATTGATTATTTTTTCCCGTGATTTGAAATTATTTTTCTTAAATGTATATCAAAGTGGAATTGTTAAGTATAAATGTAATTGTGAACTTCTTATTTCGGGTGAAAATCAAATACAAAGAACGATATTCCTATCACAAAGAGGGTGTATAGTTGTATGTATATATATATATATATATATATATATATATATATATATATATATATATATATATATATATATATATATACACAGAAGAGTTCGAAGCTATTTCCTAGTAAATGACCTTCATCCTTCCTACCAAACCGTGAGAAAGCTTAACTCCAAGAGCGCTTCACAGGTGATTGTAGTCTGCTCAGTAGGTGGCCAGATCATCTCAGATCCTGTTGGGAGGCGGGACCGTTGGGCTGAGTATCCTGAGCAGTTGTACCAGGTTAATCCACCAACAGTTCATTTGGATGCTAGTAGTGTCGAGATTCCGCTGCCGGACCCACCCATGAGTGAGGATCCACCCTCCTTACTGAAGTTAGGAGGGCGATCTGCAAGCTGAAGAGTGGCAAAGCAACAGGACTCTGCGGCATTCCAGCTGAAATGTTAAAATTAAAGGCTAGTGCTGAACCTATGGACCTATGGCTCGGGGCTGAAGGAGGAAGGGAGCTGCTGGGGCCTCGGTGTGAAAGAGGAAACCATCTAGCCTTGAGCATATCGTTGACATTGCAAAAGGCTCGTCCTCAAGCCATTTTCAGTGCTATATGTACTGATGGTGCGTCTGGTGGCAAGCTCTGCTAGGCTGCTACAGATGGTTGCTGGTGATCCACGGTCCCTAAGTTCGTCGTGTGTTAGAGTAGCAGTATGGTGGAGGTTTTGCAGTGTTGTAACATTCAGTAGCCAGGAGGGTCACATCGTCTTCAGGAAGGCTGAACTATAAGTGTACCAGGCCAGTTGAAGGGCCAAGAAGGAGGAGGATAAGTTACTTGTCAGTATCCTTACTAAGATGCCAGAAGGATGAGAGCGTAATAAGAACATTTGTCATGAGAAGGATAACATGTTAAAGGAAGTGTTAATTACTCAGGATCTGTTAGGATTGGCGAGTTCAGTAGAGTACCATCATATTGTAGAGAAATTTAATATGCAAATATTCCATATCTTCGAGCTAAATTGGCAAGTAATTTACCTTTGGGAGCATGAAGGTAGCTGAGCCTGAAGACTTAATGTAAACCGTGCGTGTCTTGGGCGAGACCCTTAAGCGCTGTATGAACGTAAGCTCTGAGGAGGACTTGGTAACACTGCCTAGGCGTGAAGGGAGGCGATGAGCCACTTATCTTATCTTGGTAACAGGAACATGCATTGCCGTTGTGAAGCTGTTCCACCGCAGGCCACCAGATGTCAGCATAGGAGGTGCGAGGTATAGAGCAGGGGAATGAAAGGGTCTTTGCTGGAGGTTTTATTGGGCGGGGGGGGGGGATGTGTGACCCCACGAAAGACCCGTGCCTTGGGTGCCAAAAGTGGGATATATATGAGAGTATATATATATATATATATATATATATATATATATATATATATATATATATATATATATATATATATATCTGTGTCACGCGAATATGTGATACATTACACATTTAATTACGAATAAATTTCGCGTGGCGACACCTTGCAATAATTTCTTATCTGAGAATGCAGCTCTGACGAGATAATACAGCTCATTCTATTTATAGACTTTTACGCTGTTGACAACGCTGCTTCTAGATATCAGAGAAAACAAAACTAAATAACAGTGACAACAATACAAGAATAAAAATAAACTAGACATATTTAAAGCTACAAATAATAAACCAGATGGAAAGCAATAGATCCCCATTTGGCTCAGGGATGGACCGCCTATAAGAGCAACGTGGCAAGCTTTCCTTAATCAGTCACCGAAGGCACTCGAAGGGTGGAAGGTGCGCTCCATCTGCTGGCCTCTTGAACGACCAATCAGAGAATACAATGGACTACGCAGGTAAGCCGTGTTTTTTGCTTCGGGATATGTATATATATACGTGTATATTATATATATGTATATATAGTGTGGGTTGGAGTGTGGTACTTGGCCTCTGTCCGTATTTTCGTCTTAGGAAGTTGGCAACCACATGCGTCGCCTCATTTTCCCCAACCTTTCTTTCTCTCTGTTTGTGGCAAAGCAATGTCTCAGTCTTAGTTCACACAATTCAAAACATGTCAATTCGCAATTACATTAATTCAACTTATTAAGCATTAGAACTTTCAATATCCGGGCCAAACAAGATTTTTAATAGCCAGCACTTCCATACCGGTGTTTGGGGCAAAGCAACATTCTGAGAGGAGGTAATAATGGAAATGCCTATTACTTTCCCTCCCTTTGAATTCTTGAGATGTAAACAAACTAACCACTTCTTGATGATTATCATAAATTTTGCTATATTAAGATTTCTTCAGCATAAAGATATGTAAATAAACGTTTCGTTGGGGTTTAGCATCGTTACGAATATAACCAATGCATCTTTTGAATGTCCAATCAATATCGATATATATATATATATATATTATATATATATATATATATATATATATATATATATGTATGAATGCGCACACACGGACTCATAAACGTAAACTGGAGAATCTGGTGCTTTCAAAATCCTAGTCAAATTTTAACAGAAAGAACGAAAGCCTGTCACACACTCGTCACGGAGGAGGCGGTGCTGGAGGCGCTGAAGGCGGACAAGGGCGTCGAGACTCAACTCACGTCCTGGAGGATCGAGGACTTCACCAAATTTGGCGACAATTATGCCTCGATCGTCACTAGCGTCGTCGTATGCTTCGCTCTAGACGGCGTCGAAGAACAGACCTCGTACGTCGTGAAGGTCAACCCCTGCCACGGCTACCCGAACATGGAGGCGGCGACGAACATCGGATTCGTGAAAGAAGCCGAGTTCTACGGCAAGCTCCTCCCTCGACTCAATGCGGCGATGGCGGAAGCAAGTCTCGAGACCTTGCGCCTTCCGAAGTATTATCACAGCTGCCTTGAAGTGGGCAAAGAACTCCTCTTTCTGGAAGATCTACGACGGCGTAGCTTCAAGATGTACGACCGCCGGAGGGGCCTGGACGTCGCTCACGCAGTCCTCGTGTTGAAGGAACTGGCTAAGCTCCATGCTGCTTCCCTGTTGCTGCAGAACGAGGACCCTGAGTATTTCCAAAACACCCTTCTGCAGAAGGATTGGTCGAATGCCTTTGATGGTGTCATTGACGTGGACGTGATGTTCGGAGGGCATTTCGACAACACGGTGGCCATGCTTGAAAAAATTGGCGGGTACGAAACAGCCATAAAGTGGATTCAAAGTACCAAGCCAAACATACGAGGAATCTTAGGTGACCAGCTGGAACCAAGCAAGTATCATGTCTTATGCCACGGGGACGCCTGGAACAACAACTGTCTTTTCAGGTGATGCACAAAGTTCTCGGGGATAGGTCTGGGTATTGTTTCGTACAAATACATGGCATACCGTATAAATGAGATCAAAATATTTTATCTCAAAAGTGATTGGCTTTGAACTTTTTCTTATTACCTTTTGCTGCTATAAGTAATTAATAGTAATATTGTGTATTCATAAAATTACAATGATAAGAATGACAAAACAACATAACTACTAAATTAATATCCATATGAGTAGTGCCTAGGAGTATGATGGCTTTAAAGATAACATTAGCTAAACCACATATAATTGTTCTTGTTACTTTTGTCTTTATAGTTATTAATCATCCATTGAAGAAATGTATTTTAATTCACCTTGAATCACATTCCAGATAAATTTCATGGGTGAAAATGATTTGTTTCAAACAGGTACAACGAAGCAGGTGATCCCGAGGAAGTAATGTTGGTTGACCTCCAACTAAACCACAGAGTCTCCTTTGGCAACGACCTCAACTACTTCCTGTACACAAGCCTCGCGGGTGACGTCAGGAGGCCCAACCTGGACGCCCTTTTGGAGACCTACCGAGGCCACTTCAACACAGTGATGGAAGCCGGAGCAGGAGGCAAGGGGTGTCTCAGCAAGGTCGAAGT
>NW_020869527.1:1035854-1053354 GCF_003789085.1 Penaeus vannamei | reverse complement strand
ACACACATACAAACAGACATATTTGAAGACAGGCTGATTGGGAGGCAGATACATCGTAGATCGAAAAAATAAACCTGTTGATTCACGTGACTAAATCTTGATGGACTGCTGTATCTGTACAATCAGAAGGGTAGATAGCGAGTCAACTGAGCAGCAGGCATAAAAAAGGGAAAGGATACAAAAAAGAAGTGATTGGCACCACCCTGTGAAGATAAGATATATATAGATAAAAACATATCTTAAGCGCGCTTTCCTCTTTCGGTGCGTATCTCCTTCTTCCTCTGTGGCTTCTACTTCCTTTCTCTCTAATGCCTTCAGGTCTTCATTGATGCAATCTTCCCGTCTTCCCTTCTTCCTCTCGTTTTCCGTTCGACCTTCATCCTCCTTACTCTCTTCCATGCATTTCCCTCGTCTCTCACGACCACACGCGCACGCGTACCACACTCACACATCCTGCAAGTCACTATGTCTTGCATAAAGATGATGCAATAATCTAGAGAACAAACGATTAACAATACTCTATGTTCGGGTGAATTTGCATACCGTACGTGTGCTGGATGTTTTCTTATCACGTGCGTCCCCTTGCGTGTAGGCAAACACCTTATTAGGCATCAGTAAGCGAAACCAAAAGCTCACGAGAACCATGAATCATAACATACCTGGGCCACGGCGGGAAGCACCAGTGAACCCGGGCCGCAATGGAAACGTCCTTGAATGGAGGCGCCGTGGTGGACTTATCACACTCGCTCCGTCAGGCCAACGAGTCAGTGGTGTATCGGTGGCGAGTGGATAAAGTCGAGTGTTCTGTGTCTTGCGCGGTGAAAGGGACTTGACCGAAACATGAATAGTGAAGGTAAGTAGTGACTATTGTTGAAGTGAATGAAATTTAAAGGCCGAGAAAGACGTAGGAAGTGAAGTTATATCTCGTATCTTGTAATAAAGGTCATTGAATGTTGTGGTTATTTCGGATTAGTTTTATTAGTATTTCTCTTTTAAATTCATATTTTGTAAAGTATTTGTGTTTAAGTTGTTTAATTCGTTATCTAATGATACTAATAATACTCTGAAGGTGAAGTTGGTCATGTCCTTGATAACAATAATATTGGAGATAATGATGATGTTGATATTGATGATGGTGATACTAATACCAATAGGGATGCTACTACTATTAATACTACAACTAACACTACTACTACAGCTGATGCTACTACTACTACTACTTCTACTATTAGCACCGCTGCTCCTAATAATAATTATAATATATACATACATACATACATACATACATATATATATATATATATATATATATATATATATATATATATATATAAGAGAGAGAGTTAGTTAATGATTATGATAACAATAATGATAATAATGATGATATTTAGTAATAATGATAATAATTATGATAATGATGTTAATAATGATGATGATAAAGACAATAATAAAAATATATATATAAGGAGTTTTTACCATATTAAACATAAGGGTCTTATTGCCTCCTTCCTTCTGCCTCCTAATTGCCTCTTTTATTTTAGATGCGATAATTGTTTAGGTAAAAACATGTACCAGACTTTATGGACTTCTGTTCGTGAGTACTCTCTATAAGTTATGAACTTTCTTATATTGAAACTGCTGAGGCTAAGTAATAAACTTGTGCGGCTTCACTCTTTACTCTTAAGAGTTTACACGCAAGTAGAATAAACATGATACAAGACTGGTCAGTGCTGGGTGGATCCGCAGCCAGCCCGCCCCTCAAGGCGGGGGGCATGGCCAGCGGAGAGGTCGGGTTGTGACCTAGGCTAGTTTGGGTGGCGTACACATGGCAGCACAGCAGCATTGCGAACATGTGGAAACCAGCGTGGTCTGTGAGCTAGCATGATACATTGATATGCAGTATACTATAGTCCTCGGTCACCTACTAACCACGAGGCGTCATTTGATTTGCCTCAAGTGTAACCCATCATCGGACCCGATCTGCTGGTCTTCTTGTCCTCGCGTTCTTGTCCTTGGTCATCCTCGTGTTGCTCCTCCTTGTAGGCCTCTTTTTGGTCCTTAGTGAATTCATCCAACTTCGACGTCCACACGTTCTCGGTCTCACCTAGATCCTCCTCGACTTCGAATTGTCCAGACTTTATCGCAGTCATTGTCCAGGTGTTACTCGGCGGCGTGCTCGTCCACACGTCCTCATAGACCTCGTCCAGGTCTTTCTCTGCTTCGCGTTCATCCTCATGTCCTCGTAACCTGCATCTGGGACTACAGGCGTCGAGGCAGGGGCGTCCTTTCCGGCATCTGAGGGCGGCTTATACCTGCACTGATGAACTCCTGGAGTTTGACCAGATCTACGGGTGTCCAGGCAGGCATCCTGGGGCAACTGATACTTACTCTGACGAGTTCCTAGCTGGTGGCGCCCTTCCATTGCATCCTGGGGTCGCTTACTGCCTGCACTAATGAGTCCTGGTCCTCGGGACTTAGGCGATCTTCCGGCGAAGTCTGTCTCACAGCATTCCAAGGCAACTGTACTGCAGTTAGGCCTCCTTCGGTGCTGTGTCGGATATCCACAGTCCTGTTAATGTATTATCAAACCAGATCATACACATAAGGGCCAAGATAGTCAGATTTTTCACTTTTGTATTTTTCAAGAAGAAAGTGAGTGTGGGAGATGGGAGTAGTAATCCTCACAGATTTTCAGCTACAAACCATCTCAGATAGATATGAAAGTAGATAAGGGGAATGACAGCAATAATCCGCGAGGATCTACTTGAACCAATTGTCATTTCTTAGAGAAAGAAAAAATATGTGTGAGAATTGTGCATCAACATCGTGGGCAAAAGAGATAACCTTCAACAATACAACAAATCCTCTTAATGAAGATTTGAATATATTTACAGAGTTGTTCTTTTGTAGTTCAAGACCTTAAGTTACGAACCATCAGATAGATATGAGAGTAGATAAGGGGAATGACAGTGATTTACTTGAACCAATTGTCATTTCTTAGAGAAAGAAAATATATGTGTGAGAACTGTGCATCAGTCACTCATCACGACTGGCAACGTCGCGGGCAAAAGAGATAACCTGCAACAACAATACAACAGATACTCTTAGTGAAGATTTGAATACATTTATAGTGTTCTGCGCGAATGAGTGAATATGAAATGATTGCATGTTATGTTGTAACTCGTCACGATTGCCAAATCGCGGGCAAAAGAGATACCTTTTTACTCTTTATGCCTACAACTAGGACAGATTTTATTCAGGAAAGTTTCTGTCTATTGTTCTGCGTGAATGATCGATTGTGTGTGTGTGTGTGTGTGTGTGTGTGTGTGAATATCGTAAAGAGACACCGAGTTCACACGAAGAATGATTTACAAATGAATAACAATGTTCATTTTGGCAAATGTTATAATCATGTATTATGTTAATATAACATTATTTCAACTACCACATTGAACTCAACATTAAATGATGAATGGTGACTTTTTTTTTTTTTTTTTTTTTTTGCGAGCTTTCACAATACAAACTTCCCAGTTCAGAAATGTTGTAATGCTATCCCCGATTGTATTTAATCATAATTACGGATTCGCTATAAATGCTGATAGGCTGAAGTAATTATTTTTTCGCTTACTCGTGTTCAAAGTATGTTAGACTTCATCAGTGGATGGGGTTTCCCTTTTTACCCAAATTACCGAACGAAATTAAGTGAATTGAACGAGACTCGAAATTCTATCGTTACCGTCTTTACTCTAATAATTTCTGATGGGTGCTTGTGACTATCTAGTTCACGAATGACATGACTGCTGAGATATCCCGAACATGCAAGTGGTTAAGTAAAGTGAGAAGGGTGTGATTAATATGGGAATCATTATTCTTGCTCAAAACCCTAGTCCTACATTTACAAACAGACGACACACAGGCTCACACTGATTTGAGTTGCCAATCGAATGAATAACTTCAGTATTTACCTACTCACTCTCGGACGACAGAGCGAGAGATCTATTAGATGCGCATCCTTGTGCACTATGAAAGGGAAAGATTCTAACGCTATTTTCATATAATGAATTCATACATATTTGTGGCCAAAGCTATGTTTTCCCGCCAAGAGAACGTGTCACCATTTAGCAATGACGGGCAAATCAACCAGTTTCCTTCCCGCCACGACTGAAAGAAGGGGAAAGTGAGGTCAGTCGGGGGGAAAACTAGAGAGAAATAAATGATATGCACGTTCGTGAATGCGAATAACGAAATCAAGAGAGAATAAAATGAACCAAAAGAGTCCAAAACGAGTGAAATTCAACAATCAATCAACGAAATTCGTACAAGAAGAGAATGGAGTACACAGAAATCATGAAATAAATGCGAATCACAAGGAGAAAATTCTCAGTGTGAGAGAAATCACAAACAAATTGAATTCGTTATAGATAAAACAATATTCATCTCGATAAACGAGAGAATTAATTATCATTGCTGGGTGAATCCGCAGCCAGCCCACCCAGCGAGGCGGGGGACAATCAGCAGAGAGGCCGGCTCATTCTCGCAGAGAGGATAAGTCAGAGTCTGAGTGGGTTCTGTTGCCAGCCCGCCCTGGCGAGGCGGGGGCACGGTCAGCGGAGAGTGAGACTGGGTCAACCTGTGCTGAATTCTTATGGGCCTGGGTCGTCACCCAAGCTGGCTTAGATAGCATACACATGGGCCGTATATTTAGAATCGTGCCATGAGGGGTCCATGGCACTACATCAGGATAACAAACACGTGGAAACCAGCATGATCTGTGAGCTAGCATTATACATGTTATGCAGTATGCTATAGTCTCTCTCACACACACACACATGTACGTAGTACAAAAATCCATGTTTTTATATATCATAAACATGTTCATTCTGTTGCAGAGAGAATTCAAGCATGCCATAACCTGATAACGGAGGAGGCGGTGAAGGAGGCCCTGAAGGCGCACAAGGGCGGCGAGGCGAGACTCACCTCCTGGCAGATCAAGGACTTCACCAGCAAGGGCGACAACTACGCGTCGGTGGTGTCGAGCGTCGAGCTGGACTTCGACCTCAATGGCAACGACGAAAGCATAACGTACATCGTGAAGATCAACCCTTGCCACGGCATGGAGAGCTTCGAGGAAATGACCCACACGATCTTCCTCAAAGAAGCGGAATTCTACATCAAGCTGCTGCCTCAGCTGAACGGGGTGTTGCGGGAGCACGAGCTGAGCCCTCTGGCGGTGCCGGAGTGTCACTACGGCACCCTGGAGAAGAAGAAGGAGCTGATTTTCCTGGAAGATTTGAGGCCTCGGGGCTTCAAGATGTTCGACCGTCGGAAGGGGCTGGACGTCGCGCACGCAAGCCTGGTGTTGAAAGAGCTGGCCAGACTCCACGCTGCCTCTCTGTTGCTGCAGAAGAAAGACCCCGAGTATTCCAAAGACACGCTTCTGCACAGGCTGGATTAACATGACGGAAGATGGATCAGCCATAATAAAGATGTTGGAGGAGTTATGGATACGGGAATACTCATCATGAAGAAGGTGGGGGGGTATGAGTCGTCCATCACATGGGCTGAGAGTACTAAGTCGAAGTTGCGAGAGATTTTCGAGAAGCAAATGGAACCATGCAAGCATCAAGTCATATGTCATGGCGACGCCTGGAATAACAACCTGCTTTTCAAGTAAGATATTCCATGATAAAGTGTGTGCACTATTGGTGGGCGTACGGAGAAGTCGCATCCTCCTTAAAACAATAATTTCCTTATTCTTTGCAAAAGACAGTTATATACGTAAATTCATGTATATATACATATATATAATAAAAAATAATAATGTTATAATCATGATAGTAATAAGAACAATGATAATGATATTGATAACAAGTATAATTGTAATGATAGTATTAATAGTAAAACTTGGAGGCCTAATGTTTTCAGAACACAAACCAGAATTGTTACTGTCAATGAAAAGATGGTTACCGTCAATGCCATCGACATATATCAAATTGCCTTCTCTCACTGCGAGCAGATACGACGAAGACGGCGTCCCTGTGGAAGTGATGCTGGTCGACCTGCAGTTGTGTCGGCGGGAATCCTTCGCCGTGGACCTCAACTACTTCCTGTACACGAGCCTCACGGGTGACGTGAGGAAGCCCAACCTGGACGCCCTCCTGGAGACGTACCGAGGCCACTTCAACGGCGTGGTGGAGGCCGGAGGAGCTGGAGGCGAGGGCGCCTCAGTGAGGTCGAAGTCGTGCAGGAATTCCGACGCTTGAACATCCTCGGGGCCATCTTCAACATGATGATCATAGGTGCCTTGCTGATGGAGCCGGGGACGTGCCAGAGTTCGTGGCGTCGGGAGACGGTGCGGACGACCTGGAGAGGGTCCTCGCGGATTGCCGAGCGAAGAGCTTGGAGATGGTCGACACGAACCCTCTGATGCGGCCGCGGTTCCTCTCCGTGTTCGACGAGTTGACGGAGGCCGGGCTCATCCCCGCGTCAGGAGCGCCCTGAAGAAGGAACTTGATCTCTCAGATTTTTTCTCTTCTAAATGGAATTATGTGCCATATAGAGAATTGTTATTCCAGATTGATATCTAAATGTTGTTTTCTTGTTTTTCCTATACAGATATTAATACTTGATATTGAAGGAAGGCATCGTAGATGCATATATATGTTATATAGCTGATTTACTTATACCTATTGATGAAATATAAATATTTTTTATATGATTCATTGGTCATATACCGAATAATAAAATGGTAATTTATTTTGTGCCTATTAATTATTTCCTAAATGCTGATAAAAAAAGAGGAAATACTGCTCAAATAGATTTAAAAGGTCAATTATTATAGCAATGCCTAATAAACAATGATACTAATGAATAATAAGTATGAGCAGTATGTCAAGAATCCTTTTATAAGACAAACACAAATAGAAGATGCGAATATATCATCTGTTTGTGAATAACAAAAGGAAAATCTTCAAAATGATATCTAACTTCCTAGAGCTTTTGAAGAATTAAACTCGCACATCTTCCCGCCATACCAACAGAAAACGGAATCCACTGCAACTGTAATGACGTCACTTAAAGGGACCGTTTGTGTAAAGGGTGTGTAAGGAAGTGACATTTTCTTAAGATTGGAAATTCATTCATGTTATATATATGTTATATATATATATATATATATATATATATATATATATATATATATAAAACACTGAAATCATAACAGTTATTGTATAAATGTCATTACGTTTTACTATTCCTAATTATTTACATGAAAATCAGTAGACCAGATTTCAACAACCTTTAACTCTGTTTCTCTTTCGACGGTTAATTTCATAGCATAAACAAGACAAGTTTGCAGCAGTAACAGCGAGAGGACAAGGGTCAAACGGTAGCAACAGAAGCAAGAGTAGGTAGTAACAGTAGAAAAAAAGGTGTAATAAACAACAGAAGTAGAGAGAACAATGGTAGGCAGAAGCAAGACGAAGGCAACAAAAAAATAAAGATAGAGAACAGCTGAAAAAACAACAAAAGTTACAAAGAGAAACTATGCGTAGAAGGGCTTGACATCTGCTTATACTGGACCGGGGTCGTCTAACAGATAATATGACATACAGCGTCAGAGGTGGTAGGGAGAGGGAAGGGGAGGGGAAGTAGGCGTGACTGTGCCATGGATCACCACGCCTTCCGGTCTGTTTTTAACACCCCACCCTACTCACTCTCGATCTCACGCAGGATTGTGCAAATTACGAGATCCCTGCGTGGCCTCTGCGTTTTTCTAAGAGCATTTACATCGAGGAGTGAGGACGCTCCAATCTCGCCCCGAGTCATAGAAAACGCGCACCGAGGCGAGGAAAGAAAACGGGGCCGCCTCCTTTCCTTGAATTCTTTTTACGTTAATACTATATTAAACTCATTTATTATTAGTTATCTTTATCCTTCCTCCATAAGACACGAACTTTTACTATACAAAGATAATGAAAAAAGGGGCGATTTTTTCTTTTAATCTTAAATCTAAAATCTCATTTTAGAGGGTAGACTTATGAATATTATGTATTGTGTTGTTGTGTGTATGTGTTGTTGGCTGGAATCTTTGGGGTGATTTTGCAGATTTTTCTTGATCATATTCATAACTTCATGAAAAGAAATAACGAAGGAAACCAAATTGGGTTTAGGTGTATATGCTTCACATACAGGCACACACACACACACACACACACACACACACACACACACACACACACACACACACACACACACACACACATGTAAATAAGGCTGCAAGGAGTCGCTAACAAACCGGAGCAATTCATAAATATTCTGTGAATATACTGCTAATACAAACCACAAACGTCTCTGACTGACAAACAAATTGTATAATGATAAATCTGTCTTAAAACATCCCCTGATAATCACTTATATAGCGTGGGTTTTTACCTAATGGGAGTCCCTGTGCTTTACTCGACCTATGTCATGTCACTTATTTAGTTGTTTTTTTCATTCTGTAACTTTACCTGAAGAGGATTCTACACTGTAGTTATTTTTCTTTTCCTCTCAGCTTTGGTCGTTCTATCCGTGTGTTTGTGGAAAATAATATATTTTTTCTTTAGATGTAGGTCAGTGGTTCCTGATGTTAAAAATCTTGCAAAATAATAATAAAAATAATAAATTAAAATAATAATAATATTAATAATAATGATAATGCGAATAAAACAATTTCTAACTTATCTAAAGAAACTTGTTCGTAAAATGTTAACTGAACCTTTACACAAAACGTAAACACTGGAAACAACTCCCAACATGCAATCCTTTGACTGTCGCTTGCAATGCTTTATCTTTCTCTCTTTTCAACGACGTGGAATAAGATGCATATTGTACAATATATTTGTTCTCTTAAGACCAAATCCTACTCCCGAACTCAAGCAAATAGTTAAGTAAAAAGGGACAACCTGCATTCTTCACTGTCCCTGAACTGCCATCTCGCGCCCGAGGCAGGAAAGGGCTAAACAGGGGTCTGTTATAAGCTAAGGGCGAGGTTGAATTACCCAGGACAGCTAAAATCTTACCCAAGGTCCTTGTTGTCTAGTCATGCTTACTTGTCTCCCTGTCTAGGTCTCCTTATATGGTCTTCTCCCCAGGGGTTGGCTGTGTTTACTTCTCTGTCGTCTCTCTCTCTCTCTCTCTCTTTAACCCCCCATCTCTCTTTCTCTCATCCCCCCCCTCTTTCTAACCCCCTCCCCATTTCTCTCTCTTTCATCCCTGGCCCTCTCTCTCTCTTTAACTCCACCCCTTTACTCCCCATCTCTCTCTCTCTCTCTCCTCATTCCCCTCCTTCTCTCCCTCCTCCTTTCCCCTCCTTTCCCCAACTTCTCTCTCTCTTCCTCGCTCCTTCCCCCTCCTCTGCGTGTGTGTATCTATACATCTTTCTACAAACACACAAACATACATATTTGAAGATGGACTGATAGACTAGATAGACTGAAATGCCATCTCGCCTTGTTGTCTTACTTGCCTCCCTGTCTAATTCTCCTTTTATGGTCATTTACCCATTTCTCTCTTTAACTACCCTCCTATTTCCCCCTCCTCTAACTCTCTCTCTCTCTCTCTCTCTCTCTCGCTATACATCTTTCTACACACACACATAAACATACTTATTTGAAAACAGACTGACGGGGAGGCAGATACATCGTAGATCGAGAAATGGACCTGTTCATTCACGTAACTGAACTTGATGGACTGGTGTATATGTACAATCAGAAGGGTAGATAACGAGTCAACTGAGCAACAGATATATAAGGAAAAGGGTACACATGAAGAGGTGATTGGCTGTTACGCTGTGAAGATAAGATATATGTAAGATATATATATATATAGATAGATATACACATATATATCTGCGGACCTTCCTCTTCCGGTGTGTATCTCTTTCTTCCACTCTATTATGTTCGTGGCCTTTTCTTCCTTGTCTCTTATGCCTTCGGGTCTTCACTGACGCAATCTCCTCGTTTTGCCTTCTTCCTCTCCTTTTCCGTTCGATCTTCTTCCTCCTTATTCTCATTCCTACATGTCTCTCGTCTCTCGTGACACACACACACACACACACACACACACACACACACACACACACACACACTCACATCTTCCTTGTTCTCATTCCTACATGTCCCTCGTCTCTCGTGACCACACACACACACACACACACACACACACACACACACACACACACACACACACACACACACACGATGCAAGTCATTCATAATGTCGTGTATAGAAATGACGCAATAATCTACAGAGCAAACGAATAACTACTTTATGGTCGTATTACCGTACACAAGTCCACGATGACGCGGCAAAAATTTCTCTCGGTCGCATTTTTGTGTTAGTGTGTTGGATGTGTTCTTATGTGCGTCCTCTAGCGTGTAGGCAAACACCTTATCAGGTATTAGTTAGAAAAATCAAATATCAGAGAGTATGTAAGAAAGGAAAGCATGTATCACACCGATTAAAAAATTGTGAGGCCCAAAACTTAATACAGCGCCATCTATTGTTTGGATATGTAACTAAAAAAGGGGAATATCTGTAGGTGCCTACAAATTTATAATAGATTTTTGAATTATATAGTTTTAAAGGTTTAGTTCCAGTTGAAGTTTTGCAATGTCTTTTTTTAAATAAAGAATTACTTTATATATATATATATATATATATATATTATATATATATATGTATATATATTTACATGGAATTATATGATTATTCTATTCTTTTTCTTATTAGAATTTTCTTTACATACTTTAAAATAGAATAAGTTTTTGCACTGTTTTTTTCAGAATACAATAAAACATTTATTAATAATTATCTCATGTGTATTCATATTTACATATTATTCTATTATTATATACTATACAATTTTATTGCAGAAAATATCTTTAGTGTTAACACAATGAATACGAACTTAAATTCCTAGACTACAATTTATTAAGTAAACAAATCTATTAAATAAACGACAATCATTCGGCATCAATAAATTCTTCATGTTTTTCATTCGTTTTTGCTGTGTCATTGAACCAAGGATATACCAAACAGATTTATGTAAAACATTTCTTTATTTGATTTCAAGTCATCATCAATGAAAATATTAATGAAAGGAGGCCTACAGTTAAAACAACAGGAAACATAAAACATGCAAAAACAAAAAAAAAAACAAACAAACAAACAAACAATCCCTTTCCTACCATTCACAGTTAGTGACGTTTCATGATAGTAAACAAACAGACGATACATCGCGTACACAACGCCATCTATTGTTCAGATATTACACTATCGCCAACCGTTGGGGCTCACAGACTTCTGCCATGCATTCCTATCTTTCGTATGTTGTATTTTCCAAATACGTACGTGAACCATGAATCATAACATACCTGGGCCACGGCGGGAAGCACCAGTGAACCCGGGCCGCAATGGAAACGTCCTTGAATGGAGGCGCCGTGGTGGCCTTAGCACACTCGCGTAGTCAGGGTAGCGACGAGCGAGTCAGTGGGTTTCGGTGGCGAGTGTAGGAAGTCGAGTGTTCTGTGTCTTGCGCGGTGAAAGGGACTTGACTGAAACATGAATACTGAAGGTAAGTAGTGACTATTGTTGAAGTGAATGAGATTTCATTGGCCGAGAAAGACGTAGAAAGTGAAGTTATATCTCGTATCTTGTATTAAAGGCCATTGAATGTTGTGGTTATTTCGGATTCTTTCTTTCATTAGTATTTCTCTCTTTTTTCATTCATCATTTTTTGTAAAGTATTTGCGTTTATGTTATTTAATGCGTCATCTAATATTAATATATTCTGAAGGTGAAGTTGATAATGTTATTGTTAATGGTGAAATAAGGATGATGTTGATATTGATGATGACATTGATACTAATACCAGTAGGGATGCCACTGCTACTACTACTACTACTATCAATACTATAACTACACCTACAATTGCTGCTACTACTACTATTAGTACCGCTACTCATAATAATAATAATAATAATGAGAATGATAAAAATGGTAATGGTTATGATATTTTTAACACAATAATAGCGTTAATAGTCTTGCGAGGTGCTGTGACAATATTTGTATTTATACCATCATTATGTTCAAAGCCATTATCATGATTGAGAGAGAGAAAAGTAAGAGAGATAGTAAGAAAAGAAAGAAAAATAAAAAGAGAAAGTGAAAAAGAAAGTAAGATAGAAAGAGAAAGAAAAATAACGAAAAAAAAGAAAAAAAAGGAGAGAGACGAATAACATTGCTAAATTAATTTTTCAATGTTGCATATTTCCTTGCCTTTCTTAAGACTCCAATTTTTTTTTTATAAGAAATGACATCCAGTCAGGCACCAAAGACCCAGATATAGGGGCCTCGGGATTAGAACAAGATCATGTTGGAACAAATAAAGCTCATTTCAGTGTGCACAAGCCATGGCACATTCGCCCATACTTGCCTCTTGTTGCTCTTCATCGTCGTCTCTTAAATCATTGTATTAACGTCCCTCTCAAACAAAGCATAATCTTTATAATATTAAGTTATTAATGATAACTTGAACCTAAACTCTGGAGGATGTGGCAAGAATTTTGCTTAAGAATGAAGGTCGATTCGTGTTATTCCTTGATGGATATGTAAATATATGTAGTTCAAGGATTTTCGTTTCCAAAGTTAGTTTCTGAGGATGTAGATATCAAGAGTGAGCTAGTAAGTAATTGAGTGACTGAGAAACTGATTATATATATATATATATATATATATATATATATATATATATATATGTGTGTGTGTGTGTGTGTGTGTGTGTGTGTGTGTGTGTGTGTGTGTGTGTGTGTGTACATATATATGTATGTGTGTATACATATATTTAAATACATTTATATGAGTATATGTATATATATGTATATATATGTATATGTATATATATATATATATATATATTGTGGGTATATACATATATATATATATATTATATGTATGTATTTATATTCATATGTATGTATAATATATATATATATATGTATGTATGTATGTATTAGTTAATGATAATGAAAACGATAATGATGATAATGAGGATATTAGTAATGATGATAATAATTATGTTAGTAATAATGATAATGATTATGGTAAAGACACTAATAAGAAAATGATAATGATTATGATAGAAAATGATATTATGGCAAGAAAAGTACAGCTTTGGCATATTGAACATAGCGTCTTATTGCCTCCTTCCCTCTTCCTCCTTGTCTCTCTTTTATTTTACTGATAAATGTTTGGGTAAAACATGTAACAGGCTATGACTGTATGGAACTTCGCTTGTGAATGCTCTCTCTCTCTCTCTCTCTCTCTCTCTCTCTCTCTCTCTCTCTCTCTCTCTCTCTCTCTCTCTCTCTCTCTCTCTCATATACATACATATGTACACCTAACACCAAAAGCGATGTCGCCTCGCCAGACCTGGGCTTGGAGAGATCTTGCCCTTCTTGCCCTGAAAGGTGGCCCACGTTCAAACAACCTGGACTTAGGAAAGGGGGGGGGCGAAGGGGGTGATTTAGATTCGCTAGGCAAAGCAAGGAGTGAGTGTTCGGCTATGTTTCAGTCCCATTTTATCGAGGCTAGTGTCTGCACCCCCTCTCTCCCTCTCACTCCCCGCCTCCCCCCCCCTCTCTCTCTCTCACACACACACATACACACTGTGGGTAATATTTGGCGGTGTGAATAATGTATCGTCTCAAATAGCGCCTCTTGGGCTACCAAACATTAATAAATGGCTTTGGCCGCAAAACTTCGAGGGTAATGGGCTGTAAAGGTATAGGTATCGATTCCCTTGTTTTCCTTTTATTTCGTTTGGGTGTCTCCTACGAACCACGACCTCCAGTCGCGTCCATGAATCGCGAAGCAAGGTTTGGTTGGGGTCAACTTGAGTGTGATGGGCCACTTGGCTCCGCCCCTCGCAATCATATACTTACAGAAAGTATTAATGTCTATTCTATCAGCATTAAGTTACTTTTGAGATACAAATTGATTTAAAGTGCATCGTCAGTCAACCTAATTTATTATTCTATTTCCGAAACTGTTGGTGAAAATGAATGATGTAAAATGAAAAGCAATGAATGTGTGCAGCGGTGCATTAATATAATGATGTGGGGTATATAGGATGCAGGTGTTGCGAAACTTATCCTATTAACATATCTTTTAGTATCAAATTATTAATTGACAGTCTTTAGACCTGGGCAGATTGGCACTTCCCAGCAAACCCCTTTCCCGGTTCACGCTTGCTCACTCACCCGCGAAAGGCCGAGTCAAGCTTCACTTTACCCAAGGCTAAGGGGATATTCCCTTAGCCTTGACTATACGCCTTTATTTGTCGTTTCAGCGGCTGGTGTCCAGCGCCTTGTCGGTGTTTCCCCTCTAAACTATTCAAGAAACCCATTGCTTTCGATATCCGTCTTTTACATATTAATTTCGTTATTTTGGCAATTAAAATTGTAAACATTTGGAAATATAATGGCGTATGAACTAATGTCATATGTTTTTCCAAATAATATATCAAAATACCATTATCCAAAGAGTGGATCCAGGTGATATAAGACAGAGAAGTCAGAGAGTAGCTGCTTAGGATAATGCAGAGCCATATATTAATATACATCCTTCATATATGAATGAAGGATATTTCCGTCTGACAAATATTAATATGAATCAGTTCCAAGAATTTTTTTTTATATAGAAAATATAAGGAATTGAATTAAAACGATGTGATAAGATTTCTTGATAATCATTTTCGAAATAATAAACGATAATTTATTTCTTAAGGCAGGTTTCTAATATATCCACCAAATTAACTAAACAGGAATAAAAGCGACCCCCCCCCCTCTCTCTTCATGTATATTTCAGTCATTTTTGCACTTCGCCTGATTTCCGTACTTTCTCACCTCCTCACATCCGAACTATCCTAACTATCCTAACTATGCCCTAGTTGTTTGAACGCGGGCCTCCTTTCAGGGCAAGAAGGGCATGATCTCACCGAGCCCAGGACTGGCGAGGCGTCACCGCTTTTGTTGCTGGCTGTACATAAATCCATGCTTTTTATATATCTCAAACACCCATTCCGTTGCAGAGAGAATTAAGGCCTGCCATAGCCTGATAACGGAGGAGGCGGTGAAGGAGGCCCTGAAGGCGCACAAGGGCGGCGAGGCGAGACTCACCTCCTGGCAGATCAAGGACTTCACCAGCAAGGGCGACAACTACGCGTCGGTGGTGTCGAGCGTCGAGCTGGACTTCGACCTCAATGGCAACGACGAAAGCATAACGTACATCGTGAAGATCAACCCTTGCCACGGCATGGAGAGCTTCGAGGAAATGACCCACACGATCTTCCTCAAAGAAGCGGAATTCTACATCAAGCTGCTGCCTCAGCTGAACGGGGTGTTGCGGGAGCACGAGCTGAGCCCTCTGGCGGTGCCGGAGTGTCACTACGGCACCCTGGAGAAGAAGAGGGAGCTGATTTTCCTGGAAGATTTGAGGCCTCGGGGCTTCAAGATGTTCGACCGTCGAAAGGGGCTGGACGTCGCACACGCAAGCCTGGTGTTGAAAGAGCTGGCCAGACTCCACGCTGCTTCTCTGTTGCTGCAGAAGAAAGACCCCGAATATTCCAAAGACACGCTTCTGCACAGAGGCTGGATTAATATGACGGATGATGGATTTGGTATGTTACAGGTGTTGGAGGGAGTTATGGATACGGGAATAATGATGTTAAAGAAGGTGGGGGGGTATGAGTCGTCCATTACATGGGCTGAGAGTACTAAGTCAAAGTTGCGAGAGATTTTCGAGAAGCAAAGGGAACCATGCAAGCATCAAGTCATATGTCACGGCGACGCCTGGAATAACAACCTGCTTTTCAAGTAAGTACGATATTCCATGATAGCTAAAAGCTTCAACAATTCCATTATTCTTCGCCATAGACATGCGTATATACATAAATTCATATATACATAAAATAATAATGATGATAATGGTAATAATGATAATAACAATAATTATATTTTCAACAATTATATAGTAATAATAGTAGTAGTAACACTTTTAGGCCTAATGTTTTCAGTGTCATCATTTATTATCCCCTCATTCTTCATCGGGCAGGAGAGAGAGTATATCTTATGTATCACACAAATAGTTACTGTCAATAAAAAGATCGTTACCTTGAATGCCATCGACATATATCAAGATGCCTTCTCTCACTGCGAGCAGATACGACGAAGACGGCGTCCCTGTGGAAGTGATGCTGATCGACCTGCAGATGTGTCGGCGGGAGCCCTTCGCCGTGGACCTCAACTACCTCCTGTACACGAGCCTCACGGGTGACGTGAGGAAGCCCAACCTGGACGCCCTCCTGGAGACGTACCGAGGCCACTTCAACGGCGTGATGGAGACTGAAGGCGAGGGGCGTCTCCTCGAGGGCGAAGTCCTGCAGGAATTCCGACGCTTGAACATCCTCGGGGCCATCTTCAACATGATGATCATATGCCCCATACTGATGGAGCCTGAGGACGTGCCTGACTTCGAGATGTCGGGAGACGATGCAGCCGACATGGAGAGGGTCATCGCGGAGCTCCGAGCGAGAAGCTTGGAGATGGTCGACACGAACCCTCTGATGCGGCCGCGGTTCCTCTCCGTGTTCGACGAGTTGATGGAGACCGGGCTCATCCCCGCGTCAGGAGCGCCCTGAAGAAGGAACTTGATCTCTCAGATTTTTTTCTCGTTTTTCTAGGTGGAATTTTGTACCTTATAGAGAATCTACTGAGAAAATTGTTTTCGTGTTCCAGATTGATGTGTTCCTGTTTTTGTCATGCAAATATTAATACTTGATACTGTAGGAAGGTATCTTAGATGCAGATATATGTTATATAGTTGATTTACTCATACCTTTATAATAAAATACAAACGAAATCTATCAAATGATTTAATGGTCACAAACTTAGAATAATAAAATGATCATTTACTTTGTGCCTATTTATTATGTCCTAAATGCTGGTAAATGCAGAGGAAATACAGCTCATATAGAAAGTGAATGTAGATTTAAAAGGGCAATTCCTAATAAACAATGGTACGAATCAATAATAGGAATGAATCAGTATTATAGAACAAACACAAATAGAAGAATGCAAATGTATCATCTGTTTACAGGATTTGAATAACAAAAGGGAATTCCTTATGAAAATGTCATCTTAACATCCTAGAGCTTTTGCAGAATTAGATTCGCACATCTTACCTCTCGAGTGACCTCGACGTATTGTATTTCTGACGAAGATAGAATCGAAACCGGTTAAATACATCTCTTCTATGCTGAAGATATCCATTCTCATTCATACCTTTTCGACATATATGGCATATTTATACACGAAGACAACAGAATAACAAGATGGGAAATGTATGCAAGCAATAAGGGTTGGATTAGCTCGGGCCTCGCAGACCACAAAAGTCTTGT
>NW_020869527.1:1023354-1028354 GCF_003789085.1 Penaeus vannamei | reverse complement strand
TCTTGTGCTCTCTGTCCTGTGTTTCTCTCTGTCCTTGCTATCTCTCTCTGTGTCTCTGTCCTGTGCTTTCTCTCTGTCTTGTGCTATCTCTCTGTCCTGTGCTTTCTCTCTGTCATGTGCTTTCTCTCTGTCTTGTGCTTTCTCTCTGTGATGTGCTTTCTCTCTGTCTTGTGTTATCTCTCTGTCCTGTGCTTTCTCTCTGTCTTCTACTATCTCTCTGTCCTGTGCTCTCTCTCATTTGCACCGTATCCTCAGTCATATAGGGTGAAGCTAGGATTTTACGGTTGCCTGCTCTTGCTCTCACTCAGCCCACCTTACAAGCCCCGTAGGTCGCCTGTGAACTCGTCAAAGCGATTCGAAGCCCGAAGCCCATGACCTCGAATCCGCATACATTGCCGAGGTGCAGGCGTGTTATCTGGGGTTTGTTGGGGATGAACGACCCACGTGACCGCGATTTTATGGGCGTAGCCAGTCACTCGGACCATAATTCCTCATTCACGCCCATCCACGCCCAGAGGGAGTGCGTAGCGGGGTCCTGCTTGCTTCCGGCACTTGTAAAATAACACTGTTCTGATTTTCCTTACAGGTGCATTAGTTATTCAGGTTCAGAGAGGAAGTATGACATAACCTCATGTACTAGATATCTCTTAGAAGCACAACCAGAGAGGGAGGGGGAGGGAGAGAGAGAGAGAAAGAGAGAGAGAGGAGAGAGAGAGAGAGAGAGAGAGAGAGAGAGAGAGAGAGAGAGAGAGAGAGAGAGAGAGAGAGAGAGAGAGAGAGAGAGAGGAGGGAGGGAGGGAGAAAATGTGTTTGTGTGAGGGAAGGGGGAAGGAGAGGGAGAGAGAGAAGGAGAGGGAGAGAGAGAGGGAGAGGGAAAGAGAGAGGGAGAGAGGAAGAGAGGGAGGGAGCACACTTGACCGGGGCCCACGGCCCTGACCAGACCTCCTCCCTTGGGGGCTCTCCCCACGCGCGCCCTGCTCGGCGTGCCCTTTGGGCTCTCCTTGCCCACAATTGCACCAGCAGAAGACACAGTCCGCGCCACGCTACCTACCGTCTACTTCTATCAATAAACAGCCGAACCAGAATTGTGTCTCCATACACCCACCAAATCAGGGCAACACAAAACCCTGACAGAGGGAGAGAGAAAGAAAGAAAATGTGTATGTGTGTACACATATATGTATTTTGTGTGTGTGTCTGTATGTGTATATGAGTGTGTGCGTGTGCGTAAAAAAAAAAACATAATCAATTTTGTCGTCCATCACAGTCCTCCACACAATACCTTCCCTTCATTCACAACACCCCTTTCACAACTCGTCCCAGAGAGAAAGGATTGTGTGAGGGAATCTCCCTGTCAACTTTGTGGGAAAACCCAAGTAATGGTTTAACTTAAGTACACGCGGGTGCAGCAGGTTGTCTCAGCGCCCTAAAAACAATCTATGGCCGTTAAAGCTAATTTCTAATTTCTCCTTAGTTTTAATTATCTATTTTTGATTATCTGTCTATTATCTATCAGCCATAACATGAGGCAACTGCGAACTCATACCCCGTGGTAGCGATTACATATGCTATGTCATGGTGGGGTGGGGGTGGGGGGGGAGGGAAGGAGTTAGGTGGAGCCGTTTTTATTTGAATTTTCGCTGTGTAGGGGGGGAGGGGAGGGGAAGGGGGAGGAGTTGCGTCCATGTCCATAAAAGTCTATTGAAAAAATATCGGTCTGGAAAAAAAAGTATAATATAACCTCGTCTTTGTATGACTGGCAGATTAGCCTTTTTCGACACGTTATGCCATAAGGCGGATGGTATATGTATACGTGTATAGGTACATCGTATATGCTTATACTTACAAGTGCACATGCATACATGTAAATTCTGAAAGATACAAAAGAAAAAAAAAAAAATAGTAAAACAAATTTAAAAAACATTTTCGCAACAAGAACGCACTTTCACTCGGTCATTCAGTCAAGTCATTCACTCCACGATGTCAAGACGTGACACCGCCTCCTCGCGTCCAGTCCTTTGTCAAGTGATCAGGCACATTTCATTGGCTCCCCTTGGTGGAATGTGGCTGTGGGTTATAAATACAAGCACTTGCACACCCGAAAATGTGTCTATGCCGCACGTACGCATACACATATATATTTTTTTTCTCTTTAATGTCATTCCGTTTCATTTCAAAGTCAATTATTAGGTGACACACACACACACACACATACACATACATACATACACATACTCACACACACACACACACCACACACACACACATACCACACACACAACACACACACACACACACACACACACACACACACACACACACACACACACACACACACACACACACACACACACACACACACACACACAACACACACACACACACACACACACACACACACACACACGTTAATTGAACAGGCAATAATTGACTTCGAATCTGATTTTAAAATTCCAAATAGTTTGCGTTTTTATCGACCTGTTGTCTCCCTAGAAATTCCTCAAGGGTGTTCAACGAGACGACTAAACTACTGTACATTACAAAAACGAGGATACTTCCCCAAGTGTGATATAACACTTTAAAAGGAAATGGTAACACCAACACAAGGGTATCAGATGTTTGGGTTTGAAACGCTTTATTACTTTATTCCTCTTGAAAGCCGCAAACCAAGAAATGGAATGGGGATCAGTGGGCTATGCAAAACAGCAAATGCAGGTGATGTTTATGATACGAATAATAAAATAACACATATTATACAAAGAGAAAATGTATTACTGTGTATCTTGGGGACTAGTTGGCACCTCAAGTCTCCATGCCATGTGTACAGATAAAACCAGACTCATTTATACACTGTGCAAGGCTTTTCCCATCGCACAGCTGGTTACATTTAAAGATCCCCATTTAAGTTCACCAGCAAGGACCGCAATATATCTCCCAGTTACTTCGAGGAAATTCACTCAAATAGAGTAAATTGGAGAAACGAGCAACTATTCGAGTGAAGCGCGGCAACGGTTTTTGCTGTTTACGATTTTTTTTCTAGTCCGAGGGAAGGTTTACAGGGGAAACAACACAGCGACGATCGTGCTGTCCCTTTAAAACGTTCTTCAGTTGACAATGGTGGACGAAGCTGGTTAGTACAGCTAAAAACCCTGTCGATATCTGGATACAACCACTCACATACATACAGAACACCGCAGCCCTACACAGAACCACTTACAATACTCCCACCACACCACACGCTGTAATAGAGCTTATTATTGCACGTCATCAACAAGGGTGAATTCCTGAAAATCACAACATTTAGCAAGGAATTTATTTTATAAGGTATCTTTGGCGGATGAGCGGTATATAGGCCTACTATAGTAAGGTGTTTCTCGAGGCGGAAAAGGCAGTGAGACTTAAAGAACATGCTACAAAAACCCTTTCTGTGGCCGGGGCTAGAAGCTGGATGAAGTGTGACATGTGGGTCATTTCTTATAAGCATGTTACGGCCGATGATGACTAGATGCACGTGTCAAGTGTGAGAGAAGGCATGTTAGTCATATCTTATAAGCATGTCACTGCCGATAGATAGGCCTACAGATCCTGACATCGGAAGTGTAAGAGAACCATACCTACACGGGAATGAGGCAAGTGTCATACGCAACAACGCATGACACAGCTGCGGCAGATTGAGGGGGCGTTCCCAGTTGCGTCAGGGTAGCCAACCGTTCCAAAGTTATTTTTTTTATTGGACGCAATATTGTCCAGACGACGAACTTAATCATCTGTTGTATTTTATCCTTGAGAAAGATGACAACGTTCTCCGAGTCTGTGGTTTGCCTTTATACGTTGTGTATGTAATGTAAATACAGCGTTTATATACTTAATATGTCTATTTAAATGTATATATGCATGTTTTTCCTCGAGATTAATGTTTTCTATTACTCGTAGCATTCAGTTACCTTCACTAATTTATAAGGAATCCTTCAAGTGGTAAACAAACGCTAAATGAACTTGAGAATTCATAAAAAAATAAATCTAGAACAAGGATAGTTAATTGTCATAACCGACAAGACAACTATTTTCCAACGTAACATGCCCTTGTAATCTTGCTACCATTACCATTACCTACAATATCTTTTTTTGCACTTCACGACTATGCCAATATTTCCGCCAATATTTCCGCCACCTTTGCCAGGCTTCTCGATTGCTAGTCACGTTCTGCCCGTGTCATGTGAGCGGCGCGAAGAGGGCGGGCAGATCTAGGTCGTGCTGTCACGTGAGGAAATCCTAAGTTGGAAACAGCGTTCTTAGAACTTGCCCTGACAACACGTAGCTAGGCCCAGCGGATCGAAATTTCTTTAGATGCCCAACCACTATATATATATATATATATATATATATATATATATATATATATATATATATATATATATATATATAATATGTATATATATATATATGTATATATATATATGTATATATGTATATATATATATATGTATATATATACATGTATATATACACACACACACCACACACACACACACACATATATATATATATATATATATTATATATATATATATATATATATATATATATATATATATATATATATATATATTATGTATGCATATATATATATATATATATATTTATTTATTTATTTATTATGATTTATTTATTATACACACACCGTGTGTGTAAGATTAGACCAAACTTCTATGTGAACGTTTCTTCCACCAACAGAAAGAATAAAATCCTGCCATGCCCTCATAACGGAGCAGGCGGTGACGGAGGCCCTGAAGGCGGACCAGGGCGCCGAGGCCCAGCTCGCGTCCTGGCAGATCGAGGACCACCAACAAGGGCGACAACCACAGCGCGATGGTGACGAGCGTGCAACTCGCCTTCGCCCTGAACGGGGTCGCCGGACGCCGCTCAAAAGGAACCCTGGCCACGACCGGGAAGTGTTCGAGGAGGTGACGCGCAAACTCTTCCTGAAGGAGGCTGAATTCT
>NW_020869527.1:1003354-1013354 GCF_003789085.1 Penaeus vannamei | reverse complement strand
CTTCTGCTTCTTACTCCTTTCACTAAAATTCTGATAGCTTGCAGTTAAAAGAAATTTGTGTTCCCTTTCTTTTCCCTTAACTTTTCTTCTTCTGCTGCTTCTTACTCCTTTCAATAAAATTTGATATTTTGGCTTGCAGTTAAAAGAAAGGGTTTTGTGTTGCTTTTTCTTTCCCTTTAACTTTTTTCTTCGTCTTCTGCTCTTACTCCTTTCACTAAAATTCTGATATTTTGGCTTGCAGTTAAAAGAAAGGGTTTTGTGTTGCTTTTTCTTTTCCCTTTAACTTTTCTTCTTCTTCTTCTTCTTCTGCTTCTTACTCCTTTCACTTTTGCAATTCCTCTACGAAGGGCTATTGTTTTTGCTTGTTCTCGTTCTCTACTTTGCTGCTGAAGATGATAGGAATTTTGAGGTTAACACAAGGGGGGGGAGTGGAATGACCTCCTCGCTCGTGTCAGCTGGGGCGCGAATCTGCGTTGCTGTGACGTCATAATTGACTATTGGAATTGCTGTGACGTCTGCGCTTCATTGCTGTGACATAATTGACTATTGCTAGTAGAGGATATTGATGCTTCATTGCTGTGACGTTCAAATTGACTATTGCTAGTAGAGGATATTGAATGCTTCATTGCTGTGACGTCATAATTGACTGATGATGCTTCATTGCTGTGACTAATTGACTATTGCTAGTAGAGGATATTGATGCTTCATTGCTGTGACGTCATAATTGACTATGCTAGCAGAGGATATTGATGCTTCATTGCTGTGACGTCATAATTGACTATTGCTAGTAGAGGATATTGATGCTTCATTGCTGTGACGTCATAATTGACTATTGCTAGTAGAGGATATTGATGCTTCATTGTGTGACGTCATAATTGCTATTGTAGTAGAGGATATTGATGCTTCATTGCTGTGACGTCATAATTGACTATTGCTAGTAGAGGATATTGATGCTTCATTGCTGTGACGTCATAATTGACTATTGCTAGTAGAGGATATTGATGCTTCATTGCTGTGA
Source organism: Penaeus vannamei (assembly GCF_003789085.1). NCBI lineage: Eukaryota > Metazoa > Arthropoda > Malacostraca > Decapoda > Penaeidae > Penaeus > Penaeus vannamei. Next base: position 1,012,336 of record NW_020869527.1, on the reverse strand, counting down.
CGTCATAATTGACTATTGCTAGTAGAGGATATTGATGCTTCATTGCTGTTGACGTCATAATTGACTATTGCTAGTAGAGGATATGATGCTTCATTGCTGTGACGTCATAATTGACTATTGCTAGTAGAGGATATTGATGCTTCATTGCTGTACGTCATAATTGACTATTCTAGTAGAGGATATTGCTTCATTGCTGTGACGTCATGAATGACTATTGCTAGTAGAGGATATTGATGCTTCATTGTGTGACGTCATAATTGACTATTGCTAGTAGAGGATATTGATGCTTCATGCTGTGACGTCATGATTGACTATTGCTAGTAGAGATATTGATGCTTCATTGCTTGACGTCATAATTGACTATTGCTAGTAGAGATATTGAGCTTCATTGCTTGACGTCATAATTGACTATTGCTAGTAGAGGATATTGATTCATTGCTGTGACGTCATAATTGACTATTGTTAGTAGAGATACTGATGCTGTGAATGGGTTGCACGGTTTGGAAAGATAGGCTGGTGAGGGATTTTCTTGCTAGTGCATTGCGTTGTGGTTGTGGGAGAGGGGACTCATGTCACACACACAGAAATATATACTTGTTTTATGAATAGATGAATATAAAATTTGATTTGCGTATATATATATATATATATATATATATATATATATATATATATTATATATATATATATATATGTGTGTGTGTGTGTGTCTGTGTGTGTGTGTGTGGTGTGTGTGTGTGTGTGTGTGTGTGTGTGTGTGTGTGTGTGTATGTGTGTGTGTGTGTGTGTTGTGTGTGTGTGTGTGTGTGTGTGTGTGTGTGTGTGTGTGTGTGTGTGTGTGTGTGTTATGTGTGTGTGTATGTGTGTGTATGTGTGTGTGTGTGTATTCTTAGCACGAGTTTTTAGTTTTCCTTCCTTTTTTTCCCTTAAATACTCCTGCCACACGCGAAATCCCCCCCCCTCCCGCTACCCCCTTATAAGGGATCCCCCAAATGTTTGGCTTTAGTTCAGTCCTGTTGTAAAGCTCCAAAAAAAAAAATTTCCTTATATTTGTTATAAAAGGATTTGAATTCAACCTATTTTACCCTCCATTAATTTTTGATATTAATTATCCTCGTTCCTATTTATTTATTATTGGCGGTTATTTATGTGTGAGGCATCATTAAAAACATTAAACACAATGGAATGTACCTTTTTGGCGGGTTTTCGGAAGTCACTGACACTGGCTGGATCTGTTGTCTGTGTATTTTGGTATTCCTATTTGTATAATTTGTGCTAGTGTATATATATATATATATCTAAATTTATATATATATATATATATATATAACTATTAATATATAAATAATAATAATATAATAATGAATAATAATAATAAATCTTTTATGTGAAGATCCTTTTTTTATATTATATGTCTAAGTACTAAAAGAGCACTTCCCTCGGAACCCAGCGCAGCCCACCACGAGTGCAGAGTGGGCTCGCAACCACCGCAGAGGGTGTGCTACAAAATGGAATAGAACAGCCGGTGTGGATATTTGCAAAGTATGCATGTTTTTGGTCATTCCTTTGTTTGTGTAAAATAATCCGAATCCATAGAATCATTCCAGTTGATTGGCTTTTTCATGTTTGTATCTTTAATTCGTTCATAATGCTTTTTCTGCTAAGTTTTCTTCCGTTGTTTTTAACGTAACGTTTGTGATTTGCCTTTTTTATTACATTTACTTTGTATCGATTTTTTTTTCTTCTTTACCCCTTGGTTATTTACTGGTTTATTTGTGATACATTTTATTATTTATGGTTTGTGTGTATTTGATTTTATTGTGTTCTTTTCGCGTTTTACTTTGCTGTTTACTTGTGTTTATTTTGCAAATTTCCAGGATTTTCCTCATTCACTTACTTGATTTATTTATATTTTACTCCCTTTTATATGTATTAATGCTGTAGTTTTACTCTCGTTTGTCATTATTTTTTATTTGTTTTAATATAATCTGCTAGGATTGTTACTTGTACTTTCTCCAGTCGGGATTTTTACGCAATTTAATTTTATTTGGCTGAATAGTTTTTCATTGTCAGTAATCTGTGACGGAAAATTATATTGTTGTTATTGTCCGCAGATTCTGATGCTTGTCCTGGTCGAAATCCGTGCACGACCTCGAGTGTGGCTGTGGTGAGCGTGTGTAATTTAGTACGCGTCCGTGAGTTGTCCAAGGTGTCCGCCAGCCTGCACAGCCCTTCTCTTGTGTGGTGACGTCGGCGATCACTCCCAGCCGGCATACAACCTACGCAGCAGGACTCGTCATCCCACCTCTCAGCCTCTCAACCGCGCTACCCGACGGGCGATATTCAGGACTGTCAAAGGGATGGGCAAGCTCAAACCCTCCCAGCAAGGGTCAGGTGCCTCTATCCCCCCCGGAGCGATCACCAACACAGGGTCCGATTTCCAGGCTGACTCAGAAGTATCTCTGCCTGGGCCAAGATAGCACTAACCTCAGATTTTTTCTCTATAATTTGTATGTACGAGAGCCGCGAGATGGAGAATAGTCTAAGCCTAGTTTAATAGGCGCGCCAGCCGTAATCTTTTAAACTGCACTGAGTGAGAGTGCTTGCCCAGCTGAATGTACTTACTTCATGTCGAACATCCTGCTGTTCGGGCTTGCCAATCGAGATTTGACGTTTGGCGGTATTTGGTGAAGCATCATAACGAAATGTCCTGAAGATCATCGGATATACCTCGATATTATTGAGAGGTTCTCTGAGGAAATAGAGATATTCTTTAAAAGGAAACCAAACGGTTATGCTCTAGACCAAAGGAAGATTTACCGTACTCAGGAGTGACAATAGTAGTGCTATTATGTACCATTATATATAGTAGTAATATATTATTATTCGGACCTGAGTTGCATCTACTGGCATACTGAGTCTATCAATTTGAATAGTACCTCAACTGCTAACGATCATTATGCAAGCAAGACTATCTATCAACCGTCACTCACATGCACTGAGCGGATTATTCACTTAAGATCGGGTATGTTGTCAGCCTACACACACGTTATGTGTTTGTGTGTGTGTTCGTGTCGTGGGTGTGCTGATGTGGTGCTACCTAGATATATAACTAGAATACTATAATATTATACTAATACGGTCTTGTCATAGGTGTTTGTCTTTGATCTTACCTTATTATCGCCTCCTCCTGCTAACCTATATAGTTAGGCGTGCAAAAATCACCCTAATATAACGTGTTTTATGTTCTATTGCGGTAGGTACCCTACTTCCTTGCGTTCCTTTCTTCTTTGCAGCGCAAAATCAGAGAGATAAATGTATCCATATATACGGAGAATATTGGCTCTAGCAATCGAGGGATGCTCTCTGAACTACGATACGCATTCGCTGACTCAAATGAACATCACGAGGAATGGGTACGTAGGTTAAAAAGCCAGTAGACAGATGTATATTTAACATGCTATAGAGGCTGCTGAGGTCGTGCGTGTATTAGTCTTGTCAACAGATCATTACTATTCCATACTCGTCTTCTTATGTTCCTTTCTTCAATTCTCCCTTTCGTCAGGCTCACATGGCGAACAGCTAGGAGATGATCTCTATGATATTTACACTTGATTATTAAGTTTTCAACGGGTACCTGATCTTGGAGTGATTAGAAGTAAAGAAGGATAAATAGAGATGAATAATAAAATCAACACAAGTCAGATCCAGGGAGATAGGATTATGTGTTAATTTGTAGTGCGCGTTTTTCCATAGAAGCAGGTGTGCTGACTCCCTACCGGATCTAGGCAGCTCTGACAATCGGGATGCCGGTTTGACGAGTGTTTTGCAGAGGTGTTGCTATGATACACATGGTACAATCTGTAGAGATCCTATTGGCGCAGGGTGCAATACCAGGTGTTCGAGAACATTCTACCGAACAATTGTCACCCTTATTGGGTACGCCCCGATGTTCTATCTTGCTTATCGTTGGGTGGGTCTGTTGTAGCTCAAACTAGTTTCGGCTTATCCGAATACTCCCATCCCTCCCAACTGGCCACGGAATGAGGTCAACACTAGCTTGTTTATATTGGCTATAGTGCAAATTAATTTTCAATAAAGCTTTATGAAAGACGAGCATTACACGCGACGGTGGAATTAATAACACCATCGCGACAGCTCAAAAGATTGATTCACAGAATCAGCTGATGTGTTTTTCTCGCTGGTCGTTCTCTGGTCCTGTGTGGTGTTGTTGTTGGCATTTGGTTCTGTGTAGATTCGACGTGCCACTTTAACTGTTCCCATCAGGATTGCCGCTAGGCCGGGCAATATCGGACTGAGTGTTGTGATAGGCGCGCCGAGCGGAGAGAGCTATCGCTAGCATCACTCTGGCCTGGGTAGAGAGCAGTTGATAGACGCCTCCGGGCCCATACCCTTATTTAGAGCAGTGTCACGTAATTTATCGGCCGCCGTCGGGTTCGCGTTCGAGAGGGCAGAGGTCGGTCAACGACGAGTCGCGAGCTTTGCATTGCGTAGGTGTATGCCGCTGGGGTTAGCGATTGCGCCAGTTACGTCAGCACTTAAGACTAAACAGGCCATCGTCCGCTCGGCGTGTCTCGCAGCGCGCACTTGGGTACGCTACAATACACATCGTTCGGAGAGAACGGTGATTAAAACACTAATGCACTGACACACACAGCCACACTTAGCGTAGGTACGGTACAACGAACGAATTCTCTGACCAGTGTCAAGCTTTGCCAATCATACTCTAAACTAGTGTTGAGACACAAGTTAAACTAATTTTATTTGGTTTAAATACATATCAGTGCATGTGTATCTGAGACAATAGAAAGGCTCTATATTTTCGTGCTCTCAATATAGGATATTACATTGAGGCCGTTATAAAAGCACGAGTTGGAGATTAGCTACTAGTAGTACATCCAAAAGACTAATAGTAAATATATATCAATTATAAGAACAAGTATCAATATATATGACAAACGAGAGGTACACAGGATTTCGCACTAAGCCATCTGTGGTTTATCTTATTTGGAGGAGCGTAAAAACTACTCCGAAGAATAAAATTTTGAAATGGGGTGAATACACGAGGATATTAAAAATCTGGAAATTCGCATAGAAGTAAAGCCACAGCTCAACTCACGTTATACATCACAAACGTAAAAATCCCGCAGCACGTTATTAGTACGACTCACATTCTCTTTCCTTCCTTGCAAAATACCCAAAACATCAACTCGTTACCGTTTCTCACCCACTCCACCTTGCCTACACATGCTTCTTCCCTTCTTTACGACACTCTCCCTTTCCTTGAACAGTGCTCCTTCACTTGACAACTGCACCATTCTGTCGCCTTCACTCTCACACAAGTACTCTGCATTGCTCCTCACGACCTTTAGTTCTCTTGCAGTTAAAGTGCATACATCTACCTACCAAAGATCTTCTCAGTCTGCTCCTACTCTTACTAAACTTCATAATATCACCTGCGAACTAAGCCATGGGGACCCTACTTGCCTTCTTCTTCGTCCCCTTTGCAAACAGAGAAGGCCTCGGAGCTGCTCCTTGACACAATTGCACTTCCACCTCGATCCCATCTATCGTACCACACTTACCACACACCTTGTTGCTATCACATAGTCCGTATATGTTACTTACACCACCCCTACTTCTCTGCTACTCCTGACTTCCTCAAACAATACCAAGACTCCATTATTGGTATCCTGTCACAAACATACTTGGAGTCCATGAGGAGGACCCCCTTCTGGCCTTCTCTATATCTTTCGACTATTACTCATCGTAAACATCGCATCTGGTGTGTCTTTTCCTTGCACGTAATTTTTTAATTTTTCATTTTTTGTTACTCAAAAAGCGCCTCTTCTCAGCCGAGCTTACTCTCCTCATTCTCAAAAAGTTATTCTCAGGCTCTTCAATTTTCTACACATATTAGTTATCCCTAAAGAAAACGGTAGCGGAATACTTCTCCGTTCTCTCATTTCTGAGCATTCTCTTGCACAAACTAGTGAACTACTTTACTGATATCTTCCAATTATTATGTTGCTTTATCTACTACAATCTACTGCTTTTCTTGTCTGAATTAGTGCATGCATAGTAATAACTGCCTTTTATGTAATGGCGAGCAAAAAAAAAAAAATGTAATAGCGGCTTGCTTGTTTTACAAAGAAATGTAATTAGATAATGTCCAGCCTATGCTTAAAACAAAGAAAGCTTCGCAGTGAGTAGGATTCGAACCTACGCGGGAAGATCCCATCTGATTTCTAGTCAGACGCCTTAACCACTCGGCCATCACTGCTTCTACTACTTACAACAGCATAAAAGTTAATAAAAAGGCTAAGTAGGAAGGGAATCGGATCTCCATAGACCAGGTGTGAAGTAACCACGTGTTTCTGCCAAAGAGTCGAAATCGAAGACTGATACAATAACAGAATTACACGGTTTCATGAACCGGCTTTCAACCCGTATTTCTGGATCTTAAATCTGATCTTGAACATTATAGAGCAACCCTGAGCAAGTGCCTGGCTTTGATGATCCAGCTAAACTTTTCTAGCATGGATTCCAACTAATATTTTCAAAGGAATAACAAGTTCAAGTGTCTGAACGTGGCATACCTCAAAGACCTACTTAGTCCCGTGCTATAGTGAAGTGATATGCCTTGGATACTATTATTTGCTGTGTTGATGATATTTATATTAAGTCGTTATTTGAGAGAAGAATATTTTCTTTCAGATCGAGCTACTGAATCTGGCTTGGTGAAATCGGTAAAAAAATGACTAAGTTCCTCGCACAACCACACTGCCAGATTTTCTCATTAATGACCCTGAATTTGATCTCTACCGCCAAATGAATACCTTGGAGTAGCTATCAGCGACACAGTATATTAAGAATATAAAGAAAAAAGGAAAGACTGATCGATTTAAACGGTAGCAGAATACTTCTCCGTTCTCTCATTTCTGATCATTCTCTTGCACAAACTAGTGAACTACTCTACTGATATCTTCCAATTATTATGTTGCTTTATCTACTACAAACTACTGCTTTTCTTGTCTGAATTAGTGCATGCATAGTAATAACTGCCTTTTATGTAATGACGAGCAAAAAAAATGTAATAGCGGCTTGCTTGTTTTACAAAGAAATGTAATTGGATCATGTATTTAACTCTGAACTCATGTGGGTATAGACCGTGGCACCAGACATTATTTGACCGGCTTGGATTATATTTTCGTCAGCAATGCATGGTATAATCGAAACCTAACTTAAAGATATTCAATCTCATTTTTTTCCTTTCTTATATCTGTCCCTCTCACTATGGTTCCTCAAAGAACTGTTTCTTGATCAATATTGTTCTTTTGTCCCTTTTTTTTACATAGGATCTGTCGGAGATTACCCCCCCCCCTCCCCCCTTGAAGTATTTAAGGAATCACAGTTCGCCAATCTAGGATTTGTACAGAATGAAAGCGACGGGAATATCCTTGGTGCCCCTAAAACAATATGTGGACACGAGAACAGGTCACCTTGCCTTCAGTTAACGAAAAAATTAGTAGACTGAGACCGTATTTTGGTGAAATGGCGATCGCAGAACACAGGTGAAGCCATAAATCAGGGGGCAGACTGAGGACAGGCAGGTGAGGAGTTTCCCTGAGAGAGGTGTCGTGGTAGAAACACAAACACACACACACGAATTTATATATATATATATATATATATATATATATATATATATATATATATATATATATATATCTGTGTATGCTGGTGTGTGTGTGTGTGTGTGTGTGTGTGTGTGTGTGTGTGTGTGTGTGTTGTGTGTGTGTGTGTGTGTGTGTGTGTGTGTGTGTGTGTGTGTGTGTGTGTGTGTGGTGTGTGCTAAGAGTTCCCTGAGGAGCGTCGCGGTAGAAAGCGCGCGCCCTGGATAACGCGCGTCCACCCGCGATAACGGGCGGACAGTCGAGAACGGGCGGCACACGAAGGCGGTCTCTCTCCCTCCAGGCGCTGGGAACAGATGCGGAGGAAGGGACACGTGGCCGCCCCTCGCCTCGTGCACTGGACGGAGTGAGGGAACGCGAGGTCATTCCGCCGAGCCAAGGTTTCCTGCGAACGGAGAAGGGAAAGTGGAGAGCAGGATGGCGAACTGGGGTCTCCTGTACAGCCCCCTCGCTTCCAACATCCTCCGCCTGCTCCAGAGACTATATAGGATGTGGTATATGGTATATACATCGCATATGGTCTTTGGCTACTCCCTTACGCCGGCCACCCTTCTGAAAGACCGCCTGACCTTTCGACCTGACCTGATCTCCCTTCGCTTCCTTGATCTGCCCTCACCTTCCTTGCGCGACAGTCAGCAGTAACAACAACGATAACGATAATTGGCATTTTTATTATTTTCTTAATATTTTTGTTATCATTATCATCGTCATTAACTCTGATATATCATTGTATCATTGCCATTGTCATTCTTAATATAATAAAAATATGTCTGTAACCCTTGACTCTCTATTGACAAGCAGTGATGGCCGAGTGGTTAAGGCGTCTGACTAGAAATCAGATGGGATCTTCCCGCGTAGGTTCGAATCCTACTCACTGCGAAGATAAGAATAGTTTTTGGTTTGCTTAACGGAATCAAAGCATGGTACATGTATAAATATGTTATATATGTGTGTATGTGTGCGTGCGCGTGCATGCGTGCGTGCGTGCGTGTGAGTTCGTATCCCATATCTGCATTTGTTTGGCGAACTTTTCCTTTATTTTCAAGTACGTTTCGTTAAAGAAAAGAGAAAGTGTGATACTGACCTGCCGCTAGCCTTTTCTTTCTCGAGCCGTCAAGTGTAAGCCAGTGACTCTGAATTCTTGTAATGCTTGTAATTCTTTATAATTTAAATGTTGTATTTAATTTTAAATATTATTGTACCTAAGCTTTGTATAATGAATTGTGAGCCCGCGCAGGGACTTATTAAGTAAGGGTGAGGATAACCT
>NW_020869527.1:978354-983354 GCF_003789085.1 Penaeus vannamei | reverse complement strand
TATCTCACGGTTGCGCATTATGGCAAGTATAAGGTGTGAGGGGAAAGGGGATGGTGTGAGTGGGATGAGGCAGATTAATCGTATGTAGAGTGAAAGGATTGAGGTGAGAAGTTAGCTAGTCGGTGAGTCGGTTGCTGATATGAATAAGTGCTAGTGAGGTGAGTAGTAGGAGGGTCGGGAATAAAAGGTTTGTTGTGCACTGGACTAGTCTGTGTTTAGACCATCCGATAGTAGTGTTGTCTAACATGCGCGTATAGTGTCTTGTGGAGTTCGTGGACTTCATAAGAATTGTGCAAGGGTTGTTTGAGCTGTTGTCTGCGCTGTGATAGGGGGAGTGGTATATATATCTTATCCTGCACCAGTGTAAATTGATATTTGTATTGGGTGTATCTTTCGATCATTTGCTCTCGGAGGTGGCGGATTATTGAGTTAATGCGTGGAGGGACGTTGAGTGATAGCTGCTCATATTATCTGGGTTAGAAGTCGTGGAGGAAAGGCAGGGCAGAGAGGGAGGAGGAGGGGAAGGGAGGGATTTAAGAGATGGCGTATTACTGATTTACGTGGAGAGAAAGAGAAAAAGAGAGTTTTGAGGATAGAGCAGATTTACTGAGAGAGAGGAGAGCGACAGACAGACAGACAGACAAACAGGGCCGGACAGACAAGGACACATCATTATTAGTTATTTATATAATACTCCTGATTTTGGGCCCTTTGTTAATTCATCTTTTCCTGATCTCACTGACGATAAGCAAACGACAAAAAAAAAACGAAATTTCCAAACTAAAAAAAATAAAAAACAACAGACTTTATAAAAATTGATGTATAGGATAATGACCTACGAATAGCTACTCAGAGGTCAAAGGTTTCACGGATATGCAAGTTTCTTTGAGTGTAACTAAACGACACTACGATCTAATAAGCTATAGTAGTATATATAGTATAAGTGACGATGAGGAGGAGTCAGTAGAGTTGGGTGAGAGGGAGAGGAGAGAGGGAGACGAGAGAAGTAGATAGAGAACGCGGAACGGTTGCTATGAGAGTAGGAATGGAGGAGGGCAGGAGGAGTTAGAGTGAGACAAAACAGACAGAGAGTGGACAAAGGAGAGAAAGCTGTGAACAAGTAGACGGAGGAGAGAAGAGGTGAGGAAATATAAATATAGAGGGACGTAGAAGAGAGAAGAGGAGAGAAGGTAAAGGAGAGACAAAACAGACAGACAAAGAGACAGAAGAGAGAGGACAGAAGGAGACAAGAGAAGGAGAGACTGAAACAGTGGAGAGAGGTTCATTCTCAAGAGAGAGTCAAGCCGCTCGCGCCAGTGAGGTGGAGGCTGTCCCTGAGAAGTGAAGGCCAGAGAATACCAGTGGATGGAGGGAAAGGTATAGGTGTGGATCTCGTTGACAGCACGCTCTCGGGCGCGATCTATCTCAGGAGGATGGGTGAGTTGACTGGGTGGCTGTGATGGCCTGAAGTGATCGGTTAACAGGATTTTAAGTACATGGGTATAGCATCTCGCCTTCTTTCTTGTGACTTTCCGCAGAGCAGACTAACGCGTTACTCAGTGATATCGTTTATTTGAGGCATGCTGGCGTGAAACGGCAGTAATATTGTTCTGTGTGTGTGCGCATTAGGAGTTAGGAAAGGAGCACAATTTCGTGTATATATTCGGCGATGTAAGTTTGATAAAGTGGTTAATGAGTAATGATTTGTGATAGGGAGCTAGTGAGTGTAAACACTAGTGCAGACTGTGACAGATGAGTATGAAGTGATGAGATACTTCAGAGTTTGATGATATGTTGAGAAGAGAGAATAGATTCGCAGATGTCTATAGAGAGATACATGCACGCACGTATACTAAGGAGCATTCAAGCATGCTCTAGCTTAGTCACGAGTAGCAGACCGTCGACAAGACGCAGAAAGTAGAGTACTGCGATGCTGCATGACGAGAGAGAGGCACGAGAGTCAGAGAGAGATGCAGAGAGAGCAAGAGAGAGATGCAGACGATGTAAGAGAGAGGAGAGAGAAGAGAGATGGAGGAGAGAATAGAGAGAGAGAAAGAGACTCGTAGAGATCGAGAGAGAGGATCCTCGATAGTCAGATCGAGATCGTGCAGAGACGACGCATGCAGATGCATCGTACTGGTCAGCACGATGCAGAGAGAGTATTGACTATTTGGATCAGAGATGTATGAGAGCGAAAGAGAGAAATCTGTCATGTCTGTATCTATACTTCTCGTCTGCTCTCTCTCAGTCACGAGGTAGCAGAGATGCAAGAAAGAGAAGAAGACGAGAAAGAGAAAGAGAGAGATAGAGAGAGAGAGAACGATATTTTAGCAATTGCAGTTACACTTCCTCTATTTTTTTTCTCTCTATAAACTTTCCCCATAATCTCTCAAACAATTTTTGCGAATGCCGAACTAGACAGGGATATATTGCTCTAGATAACAGAGATAAGATTTTTATGATGAATAATAATGATAACACTATTAATAAGTTTAATCACAACAAACACTGATATATATATAGAACCTTGAATTATTCACTACTATTATTATAGATAATAATAATAGCATAGATAAAAAAATAGATTGAAAGCAATCATAAAACAAAAAATCATTCAAGGTGCCGATATGTTTTCATGTTGTTATGTTGTCGTTACTTTTTTACGGTACGTTGTTATGATACTCTTTAATGGTTATGGTTGTTCCCGTTGTTATTACTCTTTCGTGTGGGGATGATTGTTTTCCTACTCTTATATTCTGTTGTTATGTTGGCTGTTACTCTACCTGATCTCGTTTTCCATGTTTGTTTTTGGGCTGTTACTGCCAATGTTGGGTGTCATGCATTATGCTATGTGGAAGGTAATACAACTTTCGGCTATGATAACTGTAGTGTGTTGTTATTTTGTAACTTGGGGATATTTTTTCATCATTAAGTTACATGCATACTTTACCTCGAGTATCATCATGCGGAGTGAATCATTTATTAGTATCATTACTCATTATCATAATATCATTCGGGTTATTTTTTACCGTATATTGTTATGCTGTTGGTGTTTACATAAAACTCTGTTGTTGTCGTCTTTTGTTATTGTTATTGATTTCATTATCAGCTTGTATTGTTATTATTATTGGGTTTGTTATCATTACCGTTGTCGTGTTATCAATTCTTATATTATTATTATCTCATTTGTTATTCTTATTATTATAATTATTATTATTATTCATTATTATTATTATTATTATTATTATTATTATCTTATTATTATTATTATTATTATTATATTCTCGTATTAGCATCATTATTACTATGTATTATCATTATTATTAATTCATTATCATTATTACTATTATTATCATCTCTTTACTTTATCATTATCATATTATTATCATTATTTTCGTCCATCAATTATTATTGTTGTTGCGTTGATTGTTGTTATCACTCATGAATGCATATTGTGATTATCATAATTTCATGTATTACTCATATTCATTGTTATTGATTAATGCTAACTGCGACTATTCATATTGGCTGTTATTATTTTTTTATTTTTTATTTTTATCGTTCATGCATTATATTATCAGTTAGTTATCATCATCACCCTTTCGTTACGCGTCTCACAACACGAACGGTCGCTGCTCTAGTCCTCGATCACACAACAAGACACAAGACACAAAGCCACGACACACGGACTACACACACAACACAGCCAACACGTCGCACCTGCCAGGCTTCTCTCATCGGTCCGCCTAGGTGTTCACCATCCGTACCGAAGACTGGTTTCACAGAGACATACTGCTACCACCTCACCTCCACGTTGCGTGGTCACACCACACAGCACACACACACCATACCACAACCTCCACAGACGGCCGCACAAGCCACACACACATCACACAGACACACAATCCACACACACACACACACACACATCATTCACAGCACCCACACACACACGATTAAGAATAGACGCTGTTGCAGATATAATGCATTAACCGCAGATGCAGAAGATATGAAGGCCGGATGTCAGTGACAAAGAATGATTGACAAGAGAGCTCCCCGTGTCAGTATATGCCAATCTCTTTGTGTCATTTTTACGTCAGGAATTTAGAATATTTACGCTGTATAATGGTGTGTCGTGACGTCATGATGTGTGCAAGTCTATCGTTTGTCTATATTTAGTTTGGCGAATATTTTGTAAAAGTGAATGGGGGAAGAAGGGGAAAGGAGATAGGGGAGGAGGAAGGGATGGTAAAATGGAGGATTAAGGAGGAAAGAATTCTTGTTTTTCTTTCTTCTTTCTTTATCTCTCATTCTCTTTCTCTTTTCTTTCTTTCTTCTCTATCTCCTCATTTTCTCTTTCTTTCTTTCTTTCTCTTCTTTTTGTCTCTCATTTTCTCTTTCATTCTTTCTTTTGTCTGGAAATTAGGACTCAAAGCACAAGAAGTAATTAAGGAGAAATTAACTGCTGTTAAGGATGCGAGAAAGAGAGAGAGAGAAAGAGAGAGAGAGAGAGAGAGAGAGAGAGAGAGAGAGAGAGAGAGAGAGAGAGAGAGAGAGAGAGAGAGAGAGAGAGAGAGAGAGAGAGAGAGAGAGAGAGAGAGAGAGAGAGAGAGAGCGAGAGAGAAGAGAGAGAAGAGAGAGAGAGAAGAGAGAGAAGAGAGAGAGAGAGAGAGAGAGAGAAGAGGAGAAGAGAGAACGAAGAAGGAAGATGGGTGGTGCGTTTAGTTGTAACGATGGTGATGAAGGTGAGGAAAAGGATGATGATAGTGATATTAGTAAAAGTGATAAAAGACAATGGTGATAATAATGGAGATAAGATGATAACGGCGACGATAATGATGATCATGACTATAATAGTGATAATATCAATTATAATCATCATCATTATCACCACCACTCTACCCCTTCCATCATTATCCACTACCATCTTCACACCCCACCACCCCGCCTCACCCCCACTCCCACCACACCACCCAACCCCCCACTCCCCCCACATTACG
>NW_020869527.1:955854-963354 GCF_003789085.1 Penaeus vannamei | reverse complement strand
ACGTCCTTCGGTGGTATGTGCGCCGCGTGAGCACCGAAAGGGCACGGCGGGTGGGCGGAGCTACAAGCGCGCTCGCTGGACCTCATTTGTTTACGGAGGCGGCGGCGAGCAGGTGCGCGAGCCTTACCTGCCTATCTGCCAGCGACGACTGAAACTCGCATCGCTCACTCGCGGATCCGCCTCGTCAGGGTACGCGGCGCCCAGATCCTTGCCCAGGGATTTACCCGCTCAAGGTAACGCCAGCGGGCAGGTGTTGAAGAAACAGGTGTCACTGGTTACGGCGCTTTACAGGTGACACGCCATGTGGGTGACCAGCCATACCTTATATGGGCATCCCGGGTGATGACGTCATCCGCGCGCTGTTGCCACATCCACCTTGTCATGCACCTGCGACGTCAGTTAGATAACTTCATCAAACAGGGAGATTACGAATCTCAGTCGCGAATTTTAACCCCCGCGCAGTTTCTCCACGCGAATTAAGAGCCATATTAATTACGACCGGAGATTTCATAGTGTGATGCCTCCGAGCAAGTCAGATTCCATCAGTGACCTTAAATATATGGGTGGAGTCCCCACTTCCCTCCCCTCCCCCATTCCCCCCTCCCACCCTTCCCCTGGGGCGCCTCGCTATCTGCCATGAGGTCTTCCCGAATGATAGGTGTTCATGGCTTTTAGAAACTTTATTTGATCGATATTTGGTTATTTCAAAATTTACATAAGTGTGGGCTTTTTATGCTGAAAACTAGCAATGACCTGGATTCATATGTATAATAAAAACTATAATTTGTTTCTGTTTTATCGCAGGAGTATAAATTGATGGCTAAAATCGGATAGATATTTTGATTCCTCAGTCAATAAAAAAAAAAAATAGAATAACAAGGAGAAATAAAGCTTATTTAAGAAAGAAAATAAAATTACATAGAAAAAAAGCGAGAGAGACTGCTTTCCAAGTGTTAAGATTCAGAGTTTGAATTTGCTCATTCTGTGCATGTAAAAGCAACGTAATGAGAATATGAGAATATCAGAAATTTCGGAACAAAAAGTCTTGCATTGGCCACTGTTCTTCGATATGGACTAACAATAACATAACACACGAACATAACAAGATAACAAGAACCACAGACAACCACAAACCACAGACGACCAAAAACAAAAACAGAGAACCATAAACAACCGCCGACGACCACAAACAACCTGAAACAACTACAAACAACCTGAACCAACCACAAAAAAATCAAACAAACCACAAACAACCTCAAGCAACCATAAACAACCTCTGACAAACCACAAACTCAAACCACACAAAAAACTCAAACAACCTAAAATAAACACACAAACGACTTCAAACAACCACAAACAACCTCAAACAACCACAAACAACCTCAACAACACAAACAACCTCAAACAACACAAACAACCTCAATACAACCACAAACAACCCAAAAAAACAGGGGAAATCACACATTCCTTTTAACAGCTGGTCTCGACGATCTGGAATTCCACGAGCGTTTCTGTCAGTTGTCAAACAGAGATGGATAGACAAATAGATAAATTATGGACCTCAAGTTTTATGATAAATGTAGATGGGTGGATAGACAAATAGATAAATTATGGATAGATGAATAAGGATAACTGATAGATTGGTGGATAGGTAGATAATGGATAAATGGATGACCGTTTTATGATATACAGAGATGGATGGATAGACAGATAGATAAATTATGGATAGATGAATGAGGATAATTGATAGATTGGTGGATAGGTAGATAATGGATAAATGGATGACCGTTTTATGATATACAGAGATGGATAGACAAATAGATAAATTATGGATAGATGAATGAGGATAATTGATGGATTGATGGATAGGTAGATAATGGATAAATGGATGACCGAATTGATGGGTAGATTACGTAAGTGGTTAAATGAGAAACAAAGACTAAAATTAGCAAATAAGAGAAGATATGAATAGATAAATACACAAACAAATAGATAAATGAGTATACTGACCTGGGGCACAAATACTGGAGTGAGACGGATTGACCCCCCCCCCTCCTTCTCTCTTCCCCACACCCCTCCTTTCCTCCCCCACCCTTCCTTCCTCCTCCCCACCCTCCCTCTCCTCCCCCACCCCCTCCTTCTCTCCTCCCCACCCCCTCCTCCCCACCCCCCCCTCCCCCCCCCCCCTTCTCTCCTCCCCCCCCACCCTCCTCCCCCACCCCCCTCCTTCTCTCCTCCCCCACCCCCTCCTTTCCTCCCCCCCCCCCCTTCCACCCCTCCTTCCCCCCCCTTCCCCCACCCCCCCCCCCCCCCTTCCACCCCCGCCACTCAGACAGGAGAGTTGTGTGCTGCGTGCGTCACCCTCCAAGGTCACTGTAAAACTGCACTGTAATGCTTTTATTACATGGGGCTATTTTTCTATCCCCTTTGTGTGTTCAGGATTTTACTCTCTGTCTATTTCTATCTGTTTGCTGCTTTCTATTTTCTGTTGTCTCTGTGTCTGTCTCTGTCTCTGTCTCTCTGTCTCTCTCTCTCTCTCTCTCTCTCTCTCTCTCTCTCTCTCTCTCTCTCTCTCTCTCTCTCTCTCTCTCTCTCTCTCTCTCTCTCTCTCTCTCTCTCTCTCTCTCTCTCCTCTCTCCCTCCCTCTCCCTCTCTCTCTCTCCCTCCCTCCCTCCCCCTCCCTCTCCCTCTCCATCTCCATCTCCATCTCCTCTTCTCCTTCTCCTTCTCCCTCTCCCTCTTTCTCTCTGTCTCAAAGTTTTCCACCATATTAGATATCTAAATAAATCTGCATACAACATCATCACACGACACACACACACACACACACACACACACACACACACACACACATATATATATTATATATATATATATATATATATATATATGCATATATATATATATATATATATATATATATATACACACACACACACACACACACACATATATATACATATATATATATATATATATATATATATATATATATATATATAATATATATATATATTTATATTTATATATATATATATGTATGTATATTTGTGTATGTATGCATATATGATATATCATATATATGCATTAACACACACACACACACACACACACACACACACACACACACACACACACACACACCACACACACACACACACAATACACATACACACACATATGTATGTATGTATGTATATATAACCCTTGCATAACAGCACCCGGTCCCGCTCGTTGTGTTGTGTGATTATTCCAAAAGATGATATCAAAGATAAGTGAGTTCTATATTAAATTCAAACGAAGTGCCAACTCTGCCATCTTGGCAAAAACAGGAAGATTAACCCCGTGTTCTATTTTTGTTCTGTCTTCAGTTGAAACCGATGTGCAAAAATATGTATAAAAGATTCGCAAACAACGGATTAATTTATGGTTAAGGTTAGATCCGTTAATATAAGTGGCGTCGCGCGGTCTCTGGCATTCTATTTTTTAACTTAATTATTTTCTTTTTGTGATTATCTGTCGAGTTCGCTCGTAATTGGTGTGTTTTTTTTATTTTATTTATTGCCCGTGTTATGTCAGTGTCATTGTAAATATCTTTTTGTCATTGTCATTGTTGTTGTTATTATTACTACTATTATTAGTCATATTTATTATTAATTGTAGTAGTACCATTTTTATTAGTAGTATTACGATTGTTATTGTTGTTGTTTTTGTGATTATCATTATCTTCATCATTATCATATAATCATTATTACTGTTGTTATTATCAGTATCGTTATCATTATCATTAATACCATCGCTCTCATCATTGTTATTATCATTATTATCACTGTTATTATTGTTACCGTCCTCATCATCGTCATCATCGTGATTGAAAATATTCTTATCGTTTATTTCTACCAGCAATATTATTATCATAGGTATCATTATTTTTTTCCCATCAGTATCTTCTCTCTCATATCCAATCCCTATTAATATTTCTTTTTAAGCAAACTCAAAATTGCTTCCCGAACTACACACGTAAAATTTCGGTTACGGTTTGAACCACTCAAACTTCTGTGTTTAACGAATTTGCAAATATATTTCTTAGCTCCGTGTTAAGTGTTTGCCAAGATGCTTCATCATTATTCTAATTAGATTCACCTTTCGCCTGTCGTTCTCCCTTCTCCGAATTAAAAGAAGATACATATCAGCGAGAAATCCTATTTATAGAAAAAGGTTGATTTTAATGTTGCTCATTTGATTATTTTACTAATTATGATGATAATGATAATGGTGATGATGAGGAGGATGTTGATGGCAGTGATGATGATAAGGATGATAGTGATAACAATAATAAAAGCGATAAAGGTAACGAAAGTAGAAAAAAAGGGGGAAATAAAAACGAATCGGCAACAGCCGTGGGATGGCGCGAAGGGGGATTTTTTAAACGTCTCGATGATGGATTCTCATTTGACTCTTCCCATCGATCTTATTTCAATTTTTCCGCGGTTAAAACCATTTCTAAACCTTAAAAAGGATGATAAAACTAAAAGAGGTGGAAAATCATAAAGAATAAAAAGGAGGAGAATCAAAATATAAGCAAAACACGCGCCCATAAACACGAATTCACGAGTTTCTACAGCACTCGACGTGTGTAAATAGAGTCAGTCAAGATGCATGGGGATGAGACCTGCTTTACATCGCGTTTCCTTGTAAGGCGTGATAGGTTAATGGGCTTCGTGAGGAAAGAGGAGGTTCAAGTGGAAGGGATAATGGTGATGGGGACTCATGACCGCTGTTGCCAATTTAGCGATTTTATGGCTGGCTTTTGTTGTTGTTTTTTACGGGGTGGGACTTCGCTACTTTTTGGATGCGTGAGTTTAGCGCTTTTTGCTACTTTTTGGGGGGGATTCCTTGTCTAGGAAAATATAGTGCGAAGTGAGGATATGATAATTTGTGTATAAACGTTTCGGTTCATTTTTAGATTTACTTAACGACTTCTTATTACGGCTGGAATAAAATCAGGAAATTAATAAACTCGATGATCGTTAGCTATTTTGGGATGTAGGCCTAACGCCATTTTGGGCTGGAAGTTTTGACAATACTGCCCATGAGACTTTAATAGGCAGACGCCATAATTCATATCTGCTTATATATGTTTATCATTAATTGCATTAACGGATTTTCGTCGAATTTGAATTATTTACTTTTTTCAACTGATTTCGCTGTGTTGGGAAAAAAATATTATCACCGGGTGATAGAAAAGCGGTAGAAAATCGGCAGAAATAGAAGAAACCAGCCGACCGACTAAACACGGCGAAACAGTAATGAAAACAAAACAAGAAATGTGTGTCAAGGAAGTTTGTTGTAATCATATGCAGCATTCTGCTCTCCTTGTAAAAAACCTATTGTTTTCTTTACCGAATTTGCCACATTGCCGCAACACAAGTGCATGTAACTGTACTGTCTAAGCTGCGCAACATTTTTTTTTCTTATAAAGAGGTTTTGAAATTATATAGAAGTCACGATAATAAAGTCAACATCAAACCGTTTTGTTGTCTTTTTATTATTTATCGTTGATATTATTATTGTTAGCATTATTATTATCGTATTACATTTAGTATATGTTAGAGAGACGTCAATAGCAAAATAGCGAGGTAGGTGGTTAGGGATGCATGTATTTACACACACACACACACACACACACACACACACATATATATATATATATATATATATATATATATATATATATATATATATATATATATATATATATATATATATATATATATATATATATATATATATATATATATATATATATATATATATATATATATATATATATATATATATATATATATATGTATATATATATATATATATATATATATATATATATATATATATATATATATTATACATACATATGTGTGTGTGTATGCAACTCTTTACGTAAATATACATATTTCTGCGTGTGGATGTGTATATTAAGAATATGTACACGTGCATACTGTATTTACTATATTTACATGCAAATACCGCTCCCCAAACACGCACACCTATAAACACTTGTGTAAATAAGACACGGACTCATTAATGTAACTTCCTCTTTGAGCGAAATTTGGTTCATTAATTAAATCCAGTGTCCATTCACTCCTTGCTTAAAAAGGCCTCCCACTGGAGACGCTGGCTTGTAGATGAGTAGATAAATTACTGTGTGATTGTTCTTTTCTTTCAAATGATTGAGTATAATTGCTTGGTAGATGAGTAGATGAATTACTGTGTGATTGTTTTTTTCTTTTAAAAGATGGAATATAGATCGTGATAATGTTATAGCCTAAATTTCCATGTAATATTATTATATAATGCTGAATGAATAGAAAAACACAATACCGTGTAGATACTATGGTAGAAAAACCCACAATGCACAAACTAGATTTATTGAGGAAAGTCTCATTTTCCTAAATAAATCTAGTTTGTGCATTGTGTTTTTTTTTCTACCATATTATATAATGCTTTTATCATGCATCAAATGTAAAACAGCTTGCCCACGCCTGTGCAGTTAGCCAGGGTAGTAAATAAAGGACTAAACAAACCTTCACTCTGATTCGTGTCTCTGGCCCGACACACTGCGACACGAGGGAAGTATGTCGCTCTTGAGAAAATCTTGTGGATAAATCTTAGTGCTCGGAAGAAAGAAGGGAAAACAAACGAAAAGTAAGATTATAATGTATTTGAGTAATGGTGATACATATAGAGAAAAAAAAAACAAGAACCCCTCCAAAAATATAGAAAAATAATCGATTAATCAGACAAAAAAACAGAAGTATAGAAAAATAATTGATAGATTAGACAAAAAACAAAACAAAAGCAAAAGTAGAGAAAAATAACTGATGAATTAGACAATAAAGCAAAAGCAAAAAAAAAGATAAAGACAAAAAAATAAAGAAAAAATTAAGATCCTGATCCACCAGTACGGATCCAAAATGCCAACTCGGATTCCTATAGCAACGAGGTCTCACGTTGCCTCCTCCTGAACCGTCGACCCCAACTCACCTCAATGACGAAAGGAAGACAAAAAAAAAAAAGAAAAAAAAAAGGTAAAAAAAAGACAATAAAAAGAAAAGAAAAAAAAAGGAGACATTAGAAAACAGCAGACATAAGTAGGATGGTGTTACATACGCGTTGCTGGTGCCACAAGATTGTCCTGTTTTGTCGGTGTTCGTTTCCCAGCAGTACGAGGCTGGTGGCTCCACGCTCGCCGTCGCTGTCCTGGCCTGTCTGCCCGCGTCGAGGTCATCTCACTTTCGAAGTCTGTCTGTCCGTCACTCGCCGGCTCCGTGACGTGACTGACATGAAGCGGCGCGGATCTCCAAGAGGCTGGGATGGATTCGCTGTGTGTCTGGGTTATGTTTATATGTTTTTTTTTCTCTCTCTTTCTCTGGAGTTATTCTGGCCGTTTTTTTTTTCCTTCTTTCCTTTTCTCTTTTTCTTTCTGGGCAAGTTGAGATA
>NW_020869527.1:935854-938354 GCF_003789085.1 Penaeus vannamei | reverse complement strand
CCTTTGATACTATCCGAGAGCGAATTCGATACCTCTTAAGTAGGTTCGAGGCCTGACAAGCAGTATATATAGGAGCGAGATAGGATTGGAATATCTTACCCTGGCACATGTTACACTTGATGAGTATGACGGGAAACAAGGATGACGTCACATCCTCCCCCCAGAGTCTAACTTACTGTAATGTAGATGTGATAGCACACCACGCTGCCACGTCTCTTTGTCGCGGTCAGAGAATCTATAAATAACGAGTTTTTAGTTTCAAAAGCAACGAGCGAGGGAATCCGATAGCAAGGGAAAGGCTGTGGACGCTCATTACGCTTATGATTCCCAGCGCGAGACACTTCCAGCGGGACACCGACCGGCAGTTTAAGCGGGAAAGGCAGTGCGTCTGTAATCTTGTTAGCGGCAGAGGGCGCAGCGGCTGCCGGGCTCATACTTCAGTGTGTAGACCGAGTGCGGGGGCGGTATACTACGGCCTGTCCTCGGCGCATGCTAACACGAGGCCAGCCTTCTCCGGGGTCAGAGTCTGCTGTGACCTCAGCACTAGGAGAAGGAGAGAAAATAAAGCATGCCATTCCGGCGGCGGGAGTGCAGCGGTGGCGGATCTGAAACGGTGCGAGCGACGAGTGCGGTGTTGTGGTCTTTGATCAGATGCGTGCTTTTAACGTCTTAAATATTTGTGTCTCCTTTTACATTGCGAGGTTCGATGTGGACACCTCGCTTTGCATTGTCAAGATCAAAAGCGAACCTTCGAGACGTTTTGCCTCCGGATGTGATATTTAACCTGACTGAGCTGTTTGAAATCGTAGAAACGTCTTTCGTTTTATCGTTTGTAGTATTTTGGTTGTGACCGTTGCTCTGGGTTTTCCGTTTTCTTTAAGATAACCTTATTCTATACACGATAATCAAGATTGGTAAATAGTGTCTGATAAAAGTATTTTACAAGTTAACGTGTGTATAAAACGAGACCAGAGTAACTCCAAGTCACCAGTCCACTAATATATAACAAATTTTCAATCATATCTTAATTTACTCAAAATTTGGAGGAAGACGAAAGAAAAATCTCGACAGTGGATGCATGCGGGACGGGAACTCGGCAACAACACGCCCCGCTGCCTCGAACAGGAACTGATCTATTAAATCCAAACTAAATTCCCCGTAGTGATGACCGGCACGGAGGGGGCGGGGGGGACAGAAGTGATGGCCCCACACACGCAGGAGGGAGAAGAGTCACCCAGCGGCAAAACGGGTGATGAACAGGTAGTGAAATCCTCTGCTGTCGCCAGTGCAAAGTGTGATGATGCTGTTGTGGTGAGCCTATGTTGTACATTTTGCGTTTGGCACGCACACGCACACGCACACACACACGCACACACACGCACACACACACACACACACACACACACACACACACACACACACACACACACACACACACACACACACACACACACACACACACACACCACACTACACACACTACACTACACAACAATATACTACAGACATGCATACACGCTCAGATATCTCCATTATTTTAACCGTAAATTTTCACTCACTGGCAATGTTCGCTCCATATTTTCCTATCACTCCAGGTCATATGTATCCCTAATAAAAATAAAGATAAAAAAAAAACGGTTTTCATATATTCATGTCATTTTGTGAAAGCCATGCACATGTCCTGAAGTGATAATTCTGTTTGGAACCAAATATCAGTACAAATATCAATTCTTTCTTCATTTCCTTCTAAAACTCTTCTTTTTTTTGCTTCTTTCTTTCAAAAAATTACTAAATCAACATTCCACCATTTCCTCACCCTATTCCACCGGTAATGCATCAGTTCATTGGCACAATATGAATAAACAGAGAGGAAAAAAGAAAAAGAAAAAGAAAAATATAGTTCCCGAGGCATCTGTTGAACACATGTGTTTATTTACAGAGTTAAGACGTTTGTTTTAGCTTGACAACCTTGGTCGACGCATCCCTGTCATTAGTGCCTATTGTTAAATGCAGTAAGACAATAACAGACGTAATAATGAGTTGAAAAGGGCGATATTCTAGTTCAGCTTTGTAGGCCAACCGTATCTACCACCATTGCCGCAAACCATTCGAATGCGATGATAGAGCCCAGACTTCGGTTTAAGTTGTCAGGAACTTATTTATAAACCAGAAAAAAACGTTAGGACTTCTGTTAAATTTTGCAGATCTGTTACATGTATTATAAATTTGTATAAGTTCTTACATGATGATATACCGGTTATCGCTGATTACCAATTCTAATCAACGCCGTAATCATGGCCCAAGCATCACATTCGTATCATTTGCGATAATGGCTGATTGATATGTAAGTAACGAGCGATATGTAGGTAATAGATAATCAAGCATTGTTAAACAGTTAGTTGTGTGTAATAGATGTTTAAGTGTTTAGGTAATTTGTGTTATGTAAGAAACATGTGTTTAAATGTTAAGTATTTGGTAATAAGTGTATGCGATGTGATTA
>NW_020869527.1:920854-925854 GCF_003789085.1 Penaeus vannamei | reverse complement strand
CCCAGGCGGTTCTCGGGGTGCTTGCTGCGGCTTATTTCGGGAGGAGAGGAAGGCAAAGAGAGGGAGAGGCGGGATTGTATATATGGGTGATGCGTGCGCTTTCATTACGCTGTGGGTTGAAGATGCAAAAAAAAGCTAAATAAAAAACATGTATGTATATAAATGTATATATGTGTTTATGTATATATTAATATATATACATATATATTTGTGTGTGTGTGCATAAATATATGTATATATGTATATATATATGCACACACACACACACACACACACACACACACACACACACACACACACACACACACACACACACACACACACACACACACACACACACACACACACACACACACGAAGAGAGAGAGAGAGAAAGAAAGGAAAGATAAAAAGGAAATAAGTAGCAACGGAAACGACAGCGACTGAAAAAAAAAATAATATGAACCTTTAAAACTTCAGTTAGTTCTCCCAAACGATAACATAGCGGCCTTCAACTCCGGTTCATTGCTCGGGTGTTGCAAGGAGGTGTTGAAAAGTCTTGATAAACGACCTTATTGCGTGAGTATTGCAGAGGCTACAAGAAGCGACGATAAAGCATGATAAATGGTGCATAGTTATTCATCTTTTTTTTTCTTTTTTGGCGCTCGTTAAGTCCTCAGTCGACAGCCTTTTATAGTTTGTGAGAGTTCGGGTTCCTTCTGTTTTCATCGAGATCTAATGGAAAGGCGTGGATTGTTGTGTATATCTTGGAGAGAGCCTGAACGTTGGTATTTTGAATGTTTGTTGTATGTATTTTAGATTGTGCAGTGTCTGTCTCTCTCTCTCTCTCTCTCTCTCTCTCTCTCTCTCTCTCTCTCTCTCTCTCTCTCTCTCTCTCTCTCTCTCTCTCTCTCTCTCTCTCTCTCTCTCTCTCTTTCTCTCTCTCTCTCTCTCTCTCTCTCTCTCTCTCTCCTCTCTCTTCTCTCTCTCTCTCTCTCTCTCTCTCTCTCTCTCTCACACACACACACACACACACACACACACACAGCTCGATGAACTCCGATAATAAATAAACTTTTTTCCCCTTGCCATGACTAAAGAAATGCCCAGAGAGAAGGGAAATATATCTACTTAGAAAATGGAATCTTAATTCCTCTTGTTTACAAAGTATCAACATCTGTTTTTCTCTGGTAAATCAGGAGGAAGTTCAGGTGTGTAAACATAAGCTAGAATGATATTAGAGTGTGGGATAATTGTGTGAGTGTGTGTGTGTGTGTGTGTGTGTGTGTGTGTGTGTGTGTGTGTGTGTGTGTGTGTGTGTGTGTGTGTGTGTGTGTGTGTGTGTGTGTGTGTGTGTGTGTGTGTGTGTGTGTGTGTGTGTGTGTGTGTGTGTGTGTGAAGAGAGAGGAGAGAATGTGATGTGTGTGTGTGTGTATTTGTGTGTGTGTGTTTTGTGAGTGTGTGTGTGTGTGTGTGTGTGAAAGAGAGAGAGAGAGAGAGAGAGAGAGAGAGAGAGAGAGAGAGAGAGAGAGAGAGAGAGAGAGAGAGAGAGAGAGAGAGGAGAGAGAGAGAATAAAATTTAGATTTCTCTAAACAGCAATAAAATAACGTCCATGACCGTTCAAAAGTACTAAAACTCAAGAGCCAATTCATATACCGACACCAGCCACATACCAGCCAAAAATAGACGGTAACGATGGTAAGATAACAGCAATAAATAGATGCATAAATAAAGGAATGCAACATGCTTGCAATTCTTATGGCATAAATCACGCCATTTAAAGAACCGGTGTGTGCGTGCGTGCGTGCGTGCGATGGCTACCCCCGTTGCCAATAGTCATTTGTAGCTCGATATTGCCAAGGAGGGAGGGAGGGGGAGGGAGGGAAGGGAGGGAAGGGAGGGAGGGAGGGAGGAGGGAGGGAGGGAGGGGGAGGGAAGGAAGAGGAGGGAGGGAAGGAAGAGGAGAGGGAGGAAGGAGGGAGGGAGGAGAAGGAAGGAGGGAAGGAGGGAGAGAGAGAGAGGAGGGGAGGAGGAGAGGGAGAGGGAGAGGGAGAGGGAGGAGAAAGAGAGAGAGACAGTCAGAGAGATAGAGACAGAGAGGAAGAGAGAAGGAAATGAAAAGACAAGAGAGAACAAGGAAACTAGAAAGATAATGAAAAAGACAAAGAGAGAAAGAGAAAAAAAAAACGAGAAAGATAATGAGTAGACAAAGAACAGAAAGAAAGAAATCAGCTGAGCGTCTGAACCATTTTCCCTTCGCTCGCCCCCCACCCCCCCACCCCACTCCCACCCCACCCCCCTCGTACTCCAGGTGAGTCCGAGGTCGCTGCAGCATAACAAGCGAAAGATCTCTTCAAACTTTGATACACCAACATGGCTCCCTACAGATACAAACAACACTAGATACGTAATTTTATATTTTTTTCTTTATTTTTTTTATTTTATTATTTTTTTTTTCATTTCCTGACGTGTATAGTATTTATATATATATGCGTTTGGCACCGAGAGACTCTGCTTTCGTCCGCTGTGGCTGAAATTTATCACGAAGAGGAGGCGTCCGGTGCACCATCTCGCGCTGGGGTCGTAAATCAGGTGTATTATTTCTCTGTCGGGTTATTCTTATTATTTCGTGATTCATGCTTTGCTTTATTTCTGTCTGGAGGCGTGCGTGGCGGCGCGTGTGTGTGGGGGAAAGGTATGGAGAGCATGATGTGTGTGTGGGGGGGGGGGTGTTTGTGTGTTGGGGAGTTGTGTGTGTTTTGTGTGTGTGTGTGGTGTGTGTGTGGTGTGTGATGAGAAAGAGAGGAGAGAGAGAGAGAGAGAGAGAAGAGAGAAGAGAGAGAGAGAGAGAGAGATTAGTTTGTTGTGTGTGTATGTCTGTCTGTGCTGTATATTTTTTTAATAACCCCCCCCCCCTCGTTCATTCTGAAGCTCTTTTTATCTTCGCATTCTCTGTGTTTATTTTTGTTGTGTATGTGGTAATATACATGTGTCTGAAATTGAAATTTACACGCACATGTGTATACGAAAGCAACGAGAAAGACGGACATGGCACGACAATACACCTCATAAGACGGACCGCGCACCCGTACTCTCTCTCTCTCTCTCTCCTTTTTTCTCTGTTTTTCTCTCGTTCTCTTTCTCTCTCTCTCTCTCTCTCTTCTCTCTCTTCTCTCTCTCTCTCTCTCTCTCTCTCTCTCTCTCTCTCTCTCTCTCTCTCTCTCTCTCTCTCTCTCTCTCTCTCTCTCTCTCTCTCTCTCTCCTCTCTCTCCTCTCTCTCTTCTCTCTCTCTCTCTCCCTCTCCCTCTCCCTCTCTCTCCCTCTCCCTCTCACCCTCTCCCTCTTTATTCCCTTCCCGACCATATCTATCTATCTATCGCTATCAGCTGATTTTCATCTCGAGGGGCTAAGCCTACACACCGAGAGGGTCCGAGAGGCATCACAGGCTCACGAGAAGCCGACACGAGAAACCGAGCCACGGGGAGGGGGGGGACGGGAAGGAGGGGAGGCCAAGGGGGAGGGGGAGGGGAGGGGGGGAAGAGGGAGGGAAGAGGAGGGAGGGAGGGAAGAGGGGAGGGAAGAAAGGGAAGGAAGGGAGAGGAGGGGGAGGGGAGGGAAAGAGGGAGAGGGGGAGGAGGGAGAGGGGAAGAGGGAAAGGGGAGGGAGAAGGGGGAGAGAAATAGGTGAGTTAGGGGGGGGAGGATGAGAGAGAGAGGGAAGAGGAGTCGGTGAGCGGTGAAATGAGGAGAGGGTTGGAAAATGAGGGGAGAGATGGGGAAAGGAAGTCAGGGGAGAGGGAAGAGAGTAGGGAAGGAGGAACGACGGGAAGAGAGTAGGAACAGAGGAGAGGGGAATGGAATGAACGGAGTTGGAAAGTGAAGGAGAAAGAGGGGAAAAGAGAAAAGGAGAGGGGATAGGTGAGGACCAAAGGGTAGCATCACTTTCCCAGGTCATGTGTGGGCCAACGAGGCACGGAGGGAGAGAGGGGAGGGAGGAGGAGGAGAGAGGATAGAGGGGAGAGGGGGGGGGAGGAGGAAAGAGGACAGAGGGAGAGGGGGATGGGAGGAGAAGGGGAGAAGGACAGAGAGGAGAGGAGGATAGGGGAAGGGGAGGAGGAGGGAGGAAGAGGGGAGAAGGGGAGAAGGGAGGGAGGAGGAGAGAGGATAGTGGGGAGAAAGGGGAGAAGGAGGGAGGATAGAGGGGAGGGGGGGAGGGGAGGAGAAGGAGAGGAGAGGGACGAGGGGGGGAGAGAGAGGAGAAGGAGAGAGAGAGGAGAAGTATAGAGGGGAGAGAGGAGAAGGAAGAGGATAGAGGATAGAGGGAGAGAGAAGGAGGGGAGGAGAAGTCGAGAGGAGAGAGAGGAAGAGGGGGGGGGGAGAAGTCGAGAGGAGAGAGGGAAGAGGGGAGGGAGGAGAAGGAGAGAGGGGAGAGGGGGAGGGGAGGAGGAGAGAGCATTGAGGGGGAGAAAGAGAGAGGAGAGGGAGGAAGAGGGGAGATAGGAGGAGGAGAGAGGAGAGGAGAAAGGAGGAGAAGGAGGGAGGATAGAGGGGAGAGGGGAGGAAAGGAGAGGGATAGATGGGAGAGAGGAGGAGGAGAGGAGTAGACGGAGGAGAGGGAGGAGGAGGGGAGGAGGGGGAGAGGGGAGAGGGAGAGGGAGGGGGGAGAGGGGAAACGGCAAACAGTAGCTGTCAGTCATGTGTAAACGTGCCACGCGTGACTCGAAGGAAAGTGTGGGTTGTTTTAAGACAGTGAATGGGCCCGTGTCAGGCGGGGGAGGGGGGAGGGGGCAGGGGGGCAAGGGGCGAGTGCTTGGTCTTTTTCCTGTTGCGTTCTCGCCCATGCGAGGTGTTGTTTGTTTGTCTCTTTCTTTCTTTCTTTCTTCTTTCTCTCTCTCTCTCTCCTCTCTCTCTCTCTCTCTCTCTCTCTCTCTCTCTCTCTCTCTCTCCTTCTCTCTTCTCTCTCTCTCTCTCTTCTCTCTTTCTCTCTGTCCTTCTTTTCTTTCTTCTCTCTCTCTCTCTCT
>NW_020869527.1:903354-913354 GCF_003789085.1 Penaeus vannamei | reverse complement strand
GGTTGGTTATGGTCTTACCGGATTGTTAACACTGGTTTATATCAAGTGGCACTCGTATGACTGTCATGCTGTCATTACTTCTCACTGTCACTTGCTTGTTTGTTCAAGTAACTCTGTTTGCGTTGATACCTTTTCTTCTTCTTTTTTTTTTTGTTTTTTTCTATCTACCTATTTATGAAAATTATATTCCGTTGTCGTCATTATATTCATCGCCGTATATTATTTATATCACGTTTATCATCTTGAAAAAAAGGATCATAAATCACTTCGCTAGAGACCCTGGCAACCTTCATCATTGTCCCCCTTGCAGTAACCCCCCCCCTCCCTCCCCCCCTCCCCCACCTATTCTCTTGAAAATGTCGCCTCTTTTTCGTCTGCTGTTGCCAGTATTTCGTCTTCAGAACTGACTTTTATTATTGTTATGTCCTTGTGTTTCATCCTAGCTTATCCTGGTTCTCCTGTCTTCATCGTGGGCACAGGTGACTTGGGGTATTTTTAAAGTGGGAGGGTTCTGTTTGTCTGTGTGTCTGTTGGTTTGTTTGTTCCTTTTTTCTAGTTCGCTTTTCCTAAGTCTGTTTCTCTGGCCATCTCTCTCTCTCTCTCTCTCTCTCTCTCTCTCTCTCTCTCTCTCTCTCTCTCTCTCTCTCTCTCTCTCTCTCTCTCTCTCTCTCTCTCTTTTTTCTGTGCGTGTGTGTGTCTGTCCGTCCTTACTCTGCGACCCTCTTCCTATCCATCATTTTATTGTTCTCCTCCTGCTTTTCTCTTATGCTCTCCCTCTCCACTATTTTATCGTTTTCCCCCTCCTCCTCACACATCCTCTCCCTCTCCATCATTTCATCGTTTGCTACCTTCTCCTTTCCCCCTCTCTCCCTCCGTTTTATCGTTCTCTTCCTTCTCCTTTTCATCCACTCCCTCTCCCCTCCCGTTTTCTCTCTTCCTTCTCCCTTTCCCCTCATCCACTCCCTCTCCCTCCGTTTTATCGTTCTCTTCCTTCTCCCTTTCCCCTCATCCACTCCCTCTCTCCCTCCGGTTTATCGTTCTCTTCCTCCTTCCTTTCCCCTCATCCACTCCCTCTCCCCCTCCGTTTTATCGTTCTCTTCCTCCACCTTTTTCCCTCATCCACTCCCTCTCCCCTTCCGGTTTATCGTTCCTTCTCCCTCTCCCCTCTTCGACCTTTTACTAGGCTGTTTCCCCTCGCTTCTACGGCCGCTTATGACCTTTCACCACTTTCCGGCGGCGCTGGCAAAGTGTTCCTGCGTCCATGGTGTAAAGTGGAAGGGAAAATAGAGGGGAAGAGAGAGGGAAGGAGGGAGAGGGGTTGTGAGGGTTAAAAGGGTAGGAAAGGAGGGAAGGAAGGAAAAAAATGGAAAGGGGGGAGGGATGGAGGGGAGAGGGTTGGGAGGTGTGGAATGGAAGGAAGGGGGGAAGGAAGGGAAAAAATGGAAAGGGGATGGAGGGATGGAGGGAGAGGGTTGTGAGGGAAAAGGGAAGGAAGGAGAGAAAAAAATGGAAAGGGGGATGGAAGGAGGAGGTGGGAAGTGGGAATGGGAAGGAAGGAGGGAAAAAAGGAAGGAGGAAGGAGGATGGAGAGGGAGGAATAGGAAGGGAGGGAGGGAAGGAGGAGGTTGGGAGGGTGGAGTGGAAAGAGAGGAGGGAGAGAGGGTGTGAAGGTGGAAGGGGAAGGGAGTGAGAAAAGGTGGATTGGGAAGGGAGGGAAGAACGAAATGAGGAGGGAGGGACGGTGTGAGGGTGTATAGATGAAGGGGAAATTGAGGGGAATGGAGGAGGGAGGGGGAAGTAGGAAGGAAGGGAGGAAGGGAAGGAAGGAAGACGGATAGGAGGAAGGGAAGGCGTGAGGGTAGAAGTGAAAGGGAGAGAGAGAGAGAGGGAGGGTGTGCGGGCGAAAGGATGATAAGAGGGTGGAAGGGAAGGACAGAGTGAGCCAAAAAGGAAGAGCGAGAATACTATATATATGTGTGTGTGTGTGTGTGTTTACATACACATACAATGTATACATATAAGTATACATACACATCTATCTATTTGTACATGCATAGAAAGAGAACCAGAACAGCAAGGCCCCAAAAATAAGGGACGATGAGAGAAGAGAGAGAATTAGAGTCATTTAAACGCTGCAAACTGCCCATGACAGCATCTCTGGCAGGTGTGTCTCCACTTGCACGAGGGAACTGCTCTCTTTAACTTCTTAATGATTACTTATCTTTGTGTTTGGGAGAAGGGGCAATGGGGACGACGGGAAGGGAGGAAGGAAGGGGAATGAAGATAGAGAGGGAGGGTGGGGAGGGAGAGAGGGGGGAGTGGGAAGGGAGAGGGTGGAGAGGGGGGGAGGGAGAGAGAGGGAGTGGGGAGGGAGAGAGGGAGGGAGAGAGGGAGGGGGAGGGAGAGGGAGAGGGGGAGGGGAGAGTGAGAGTGAGAGAGAGAAGAGGGAGAGGGAGGGAGGGAGGGAGGAAGAGGGAGAGTGAGAGAAGGAGAGAGAGAGCGAATGAAAGAGAGAGAGAGAGAGCAATTAAAGATAAAGATAAACAGAAACAAGAATAAAAGAAAACAAATTAACATTATGACTTCAATGAGAGCAGGAGAAAGGCAGGTGCAAGATAAGTATACTTTGCAATCTTGCAAGAGAAGAAATTGTTGATATTTTGGATCTCTATTAATGTGACTTGAGCAACTCAAGGAATTCGAAAATTTATTTGAATGTTATCTGTGTCTCTATCTATCTATCTATCGCTATCTATTTATCTGTCTTTTTATCTTTATATGTATGTATGTGTGTATCTATCTATTTATCTATTTATCTTTGATCGAGATACAAATAATTAATCATTCAAGAATTTCCATTTTCTTTTGTATAGTCTTATCTAAACAGTGGAACGAAAACCATTTACGTTTAAATATATTTTTTCATTAAGTTTATTTATCTAAATATCCATGAATTCCCTCATGTAGTCATATAATCCAATAGTTATTCAGCACTTTTATTCATTCTTATCTCCATTGCTCTCTCTCCTACCCTTTGCCATATTTCTGTCTCTGCTCTCTCTCTCTCTCTCTCTCTCTCTCTCTCTCTCTGCTCTCCTCTCTCATTCTGCTCTCTCTGCTCTCATCTCGTCTCTCTCTGGCAGGTCTCTTCCTCTCTCCTCTCTCTCCTCTCCTGCTCTCAGCCTCTGCTCTCTCTCTCTCTCTTCTGCTCGTTCTCTTCTTCTCCGTCTCTCTCTCTCGTCCTCTCATCCTCTCTCTCATCTCGCGAGTCTCTCTCCTGCTCTGCTCTCTCACTGCTCTCTCTCCTCTCTCTCCTTCCCTTCCCTTCCCTTCCTCGACCCTCCACCATGCCGCCTTCGCGCCTCCCATCCGCCTCGCCGCTCCCGCTCCCCTCGCCTCCCTCCCCTCCTCGTCCTCTCCTCTCCTGCCTCCCTCCTCTCCTCTCTCTCGCTCGTCCTGCTCTTCTCTCTCTCTGCTGAAGGGTGAGGATAACCTAAGTTACCTCATTCCTTTTGAGATGTAATGCTTACTTTTGTCTCATAACGTGTCAAAGTCAAAAAGTCTCTCTCTCTCTCTCTCCGCTCGTCCCTCCCTCCCTCCCTCCCCTCTCTCTCGTCCTCCCCTCCTCCCCCCTTCTCTAGACCCCCTCACCCCCCCTCTCACTCTCTTCTCTCCTCCCTCTCTCCTCCTCGGTGCTTCTCTTTTCTCTCATCTCGTCTCTTCTCATCTTCCCTCTCCTCCCCTGCTCTCCCTATCCCTCTCCCTCTCCCCTCCCCTGCGCCGCCCCTCCTCCCCGTCGTCTCTCCTCCTCCTCCCCTTCCGTCTCCTCCCTGTCCCCTCCCTCTCTCTCTCTCTTCCTCTTCCTCTCTCTCTCTCTCTCTCTCCTCCCTCCTGCTCTCTCTCTGCTGCTCTCTCTCTCCTCTCTCTCATCTCTCTCGTCCTCTCTCTACCCTCTCCGGTCTCTCTCTTCTCCCCTCTCCCCCCCTCTCCCCCCCGCAACCTCCCCTCTCCGCCCCCCTCGTCTCTCCCTCGCTTCCCTCTCCGGCTCCGTCCTTCTCTCCCCCATATCTCTGCTCTCTCTCTCTCTCTGCTCCCCCCATCCTCCCCCTCGTCCCCCTCTCTCCCTCTCTCCCCTCTTCTGTCCCCCCCCCCTCTCTCTGCTTCACTCACGTGTTTACCCATTTCCATCGAGCGATGTATGTCGGTGACCGCTGACCTCTCACTATGTTCTGTTTGTCTGTTTCTGTCTCTGTTCTGTCTCTCCTCCCCTCCCCCCCTCTCTCTTCTCTCTCTCTCTCTCTCTCTCTCCTCTCCCTCTCCCGCCCCTCCCCTCTCTCTCTCTGTTCTCTCTCTCTCCCTCTCTCCCTCTCTTTCTCTCTCTCTCCGTTCTCTTTCTCTCTCTCTCTCACGCACTCACTCACTTCACTTCTCGCTCTCTCTCTCCTGATATCTGCCTGCGTGTTGCAAATAGTATCCATCTCCTCTCACATTGCCATGCTGACAACACATGGCATGGGTGGCTTGCAGTACAGTGGTAGTGTGGTGGACTTCATATTTATTTGGGGTGTGGTTGCATCTGTGTCTAAGTGTGTGTGTGGTGTGCGAAGGTTTGCGTGTGTGTGTGTGTGTGTGTGTGGTGTGTGTGTGTGTGTGTGTGTGTGTGTGTGTGTTGTGTGTGTGTGTGTGTGTGTGGTGTGGTGTGTGTGTGTGTGTGTGTGTGTGTGTGTGTGGTGTGGTGTGTACGTGTACGTGTACGTGTGTGTGTATGTGTGTGTCGTGCGTGTGGTGTGTGTGTGTGTGTGTGTGTGTGTGTGTGTGTGGTGTGTGTGTGTGTGTGTGTACGTGTACGTGTACGTGTGTTGTGTGTGTACATGTGTGTGTGCATCCCTGTATATGAGTTTTTTTTTCTCACGTGTGTACATATGCGATGAAATAGGTGTGTGCGC
This sequence comes from Penaeus vannamei, assembly GCF_003789085.1. Lineage (NCBI taxonomy): Eukaryota > Metazoa > Arthropoda > Malacostraca > Decapoda > Penaeidae > Penaeus > Penaeus vannamei. The sequence goes on along the minus strand of NW_020869527.1, from coordinate 908,408 downwards.
GTGTAGTACGTGTGTGTACGAGAGGTAGAGAGGCAGAAAAAGCCGCCCCGACAATCAGAACGCGCACATGTCTGCTTTGATAAGATAAATCGAGGACCACGAGAAACCCGACTCCGCTTTTTGACTCGCCTGGCAGAGGACAAAGCGATGGTAAAAAGAAAAAAAAGTTAACGAAAGAAATATTAATAAAAAAAGAAAACGAAAAAAAGAGGGCTGGAGAGAGTAAGACACATGATATATAAGACCGATTTTTAAAACCCTCGACGAAGTTCAGAAGAGATAGACTGTGTGTGTGTCTGCCATAATGAAGATTTAATTAAGCCAGTACACATAGCGCATTTAATTCTAGCAAGAAGAGCTAAAAAAAAAAAAAATCGCTAAAGAGTGTTGCCATACAGCCACCTGCTAACCCTAACGCACAGATTTAATTCACCTCAACGAGAACCCAAAAGAATATTAAATTAAAACTTTCTTCCGAACTCCAATTTCTTTAGCACTATAACATAAAGGCATCTCGTGGCGTTGGCATTAATCTCCCTCTGAAAAACTCTGGCAGCGGTGGGATTCGAACCCACGCCTCCGAAGAGACTGGTGCCTTAAACCAGCGCCTTAGACCGCTCGGCCACGCTACCTTGCTGTTGCTGTGGATACTTAGTACTCAAATCTGGCCCCTGATTGGCTGGGTCATCACTGGAAAGCGTTGCAATTTTTTGTACTTTAAGTTCTTTAAAAAGTAACCATACTTGATAGGAATTAGAAGTAGCATACATATATAGATGTATTTATACTTTATGCATATATATGTATGTGTGTATGTATGTATATGTATATATATATATATTATATACATATGTGTGTGTGTATATGTATATATAATATATATATATATATATATATATATATATATATATATTATATATATATTATATATATATGTATACATATATACAAATATATACATACATGCATATATATATATACATATATATACATATATATACATATATATACATATATATATAATATAATTACATATACATACATATATAATATATATATATATATATATATATATATATATATATATATATATATATATATACATATATAATATATATGTAGACAGAGAGAGAGAGGCAGAGACATAGACAGACAGACAGACAGAGACAGACAGACAGAATAACAAAAGAGAGACAGAGACAAGGGCAGGCAGACAGAGACACACATATATACATAAATATGCATAAATATACGTAAATACACGTATATAGATAGAATTACGAATTATTTTCCGATATACAAAGATTTCATTTTGTATATCCTATACGTCCTAACTTCACATTTACGGTACATAAGCGTATAAGTGTATAGATTTCTTACTATACCTTTACACTCAATATACCTTTACATTTAATAATCACGCTGCAAGATTTCGCGTTTGACAAACAATCTTCAACGAATATGGGCTTAATTGTTCTCATACGAACACTACCCAGCGTTCAGTCCCCGCACACGACTGAACTCCAGAACTGATAGAAACGAAGCGTGTTCAAAGAGTTTCATGGGAAGCGGCTGTCACTTCGAGTAACAACACCCGGTGACATGTTTCTCAAGTCAGACCTCAAACCCTGGAAAATATTCAAGATGGCGCCGCCCTCTGCAGGTGCGTCTCGGGCGGATCTGGGTAAATATTTGTCTCCGTTTTGAGCGCCAGTCGGAGCTGACGCTTTCTTGGTGGGGTTTTCAAAAGGGGGGAGGGGGTGGGGGTCCTTTTCCCTTGGCGTGGGGGGTGGGAAACAGGGATGATATTGTTAAGGGAGACATATTATTATTTATTATATTTTTTTTTTTTTTTATATATGTTTTTTTTTTTTTGGGGGGGGGTTCTTCTGTGTGTGTGATCTCGTTCGTTTGTGATATGATATTGGGTAGAGAAAAGTCGTTTTTTTTGTTGGCGTTGTGTGTTTTTGATTCGTCAAATATTCTTAGAAAATTGTTTTAATGTTTTTTTTCTGAGTTCTATCTGATTCGCCAAATAAACTTCTTTTTCCAATGTAATATTCTCCCTCGTTCATCGAATATTATTCTTCCCTTTCTTTTGCATATTCTCTTCGACACATCAAACGCTGTAGCTAAACCTTCTTCCCTTTTCATTTTCTTTCGTGTTCCCGTTGAACATCACACGCATTTCAGCCTTTGTTCTTAGTCGGGTGAACAAAGAGCTAAATTGTTGCGTTGCTTGCATATGATTGATTTCAATGAGATGCCATGTTCTTGATTTTTAATGTCGCCTCCTTCTCTGTCTCCCTCCCGACTCCCATCATTTTCCGTCATCATTCCTTTATTCTGATGTCATTACGTGTTATTTATTTTTATTGCTAAATTGTGCACGTGTCTGTGTACGTCAGTGTTCGTTTGTCTCTGTGCACGCTCTCTCGGACTTTTTTAAATGCGTGTACATGAACGCTTCGACGAGTCTACATGGGGTTACTTTAAAGAGCGTGTGTGTGTACGTTTTAAGTCCAGGTTTATTTCCGTTGAAAGTATACAATCAGGGTATATTTCCCCTCTTTTATTAGCCCACCGGCCGTGATCAACTCCCCAGCAGCTGGTCTGAGTGTGCGAAAGGATGACGTGAATGGGGAGGGGGGGGGGGGGGGTGGGGGGGGGGGGGGGAGAGGGAGGGGAGGGGAAGAGAGCAAAGAGGAAAGCGGTGTGAGGAATAGATGAGGGAGGAGGGAAGGGGTGGGAAGGAGGGAGCAGAGGAGGGAGGATGGGCGGAAGAGGGAGAGGGAAGGGATAGAAGGAAGAGCGGTTTTTTTTAAGGAAGGAGGAGATGAGCAGAGGAGGGAGGGAAGGAGGTAAAGAAGGAGGAGGAGAGCGGAAGGGGTAAGGAAAGAGGAGGAGGAGCAGAAGAGGAAGGAAAGGGGTAAGGAGAAGGGAGGAAGGTTAAGGAAAGGAGGAGGATGGGCGGAAGAGGGAGGAGGGAAGGGGTAAGGTAGAAGGAAGAGCAGAAAGAGGAAGGCGCAGGAGAGGGAGGGGAAGAGGGAGAGGAAGGGTAGGGAAGGAAGAGGAAGAGCGGAAGAGAAATGGGGGAAGAGGGAGGAGGGAAGGGAAGGTAGAAGAAGAGGAAGAAGAAGAGGAGGGAGGAAAGGTAGAAGGAAGAGCAGAAGAGAAAGGGAGGAAGGGAAGGAGGAGAGAAACAGAAGATAGGGGAAGGAAAGAAAGGACGAGGAACAGAAATAAGAAGGAGTGAAGGGGAAGATGAATAGCGAAGATGGAGTGAGAGGAAGAAGAAAATTTTGAGAAGCAGAAGGAATGAGGGAAATTGGGAGGCAAGTGAGAACAGAAGAGGGATAGGGAAGAGAAGAAGAAGGAGGAGGAAGGAAGGAGGGAGGGAGGGAGGGAAAGGACGGCTGAGATACCTTGGAGTCGGTACACGAAGCGCGGAATCCTTGCGGTGTCTGGCTAGGTGCGGTTCCTGTGGTTCCCGAGCGAGGCATTGTGGGCGGGCACTTGGGGCACTTGGGCGGGCACCATCACACGCGGTCCCGGCGACAAGCTCAGACGAGGATAATGAACACTTGGAGCACTTTCATCGACCGCCCGACGCGTGAGGTGCACTCGGTCAAGGTGCATGAGGGCGGGGAGCACATGGCGGGTCGCTGTATCGAGTGGGCGTGTGGGCGGGGTGTGCTACTCGTGGCAAACCGCAGGGGCGCAGTAGTGGCAAGAGGCAGTAGCGGCAGTGGGTAGCGTGGCACCCGTGGCACCAGTATTCACCCTCCCGCCTGCCAGGAAGGTGCCAAGCGGCGGAGTGAGTGCCCGGGGAGTGCCCAGGGGAGCCATCAACCCCGGCTCAGTACGCCCAGCTGCGGTCGACGGCTGTTTGCGATTATCATCAGTTCGCGGCGATTGGGGGCCGTGCACGACCGCCGCGGCGCCTTTGCACGTGGCGTCGGAACGTGGCACGGAACGCCAAACGGCATGTGGTTCTGCCGTTGCACAAGGCGGAGTGATGTGTTCTCCCTCGTGATTGAGGGGCAGGTCGGTCGTGGAGTGGAAGGGGGACTGTATAAGCTAACGTCACAGTGCTTGCGTTGGGGTATAAGCTAACTATCTATCTATCACAGTGTTTGTGTCGGAATACAAGCTAACTATCGACCTATCTATCACAGTGCTTGCGTTGGGGTATAAGCTAACTATCTATCCATATATCTATCTATCACAGTGTTTGCGTTGGAGTATAAGCTAACTATCGACCTATCTATCACAGTGCTTGCGTTGTGTAGTGCTTACGAGAAGAGAAAAGAAAAATCGTATAAAAGAATGCTACCCAAAATTTCATTAGTGTTCATCTTCCAGAAAGAGAGAAAGAAAGAAACGAAAAATATTTCTGCCTCGTACGCGTGGATAAGTGATACGACATCATCTCACTCCCGCCGCCGAGTGTATCGTCGTGAAGAAAATATTCCCCGTTTTAAGAGTAAAGAAAATATTCCCCCTTTTAAGAGTCTTAGTGTAGAAGGCCACCGGGGGGAATATTCCGAGAGCTTCAGGTACCGCTATACCAACGATTACGAAAATCCGGAGAAGTGTAAGTCTTTTGTGCTCGTGAAGTACGCGAATTACTCTTGTTGCTGGAAGTGTACGTGGGACAGGTGCTGTGATTACGGGCGTTGAGCTTGGGAGGACGGTAAGGAGGAATGAAGCCGAAGATTTTTTTAAAAGTCGATAAAGCATGTAATAAACACAGTGAAAAGTATATCTATATATGTATGTGTGTGTGAGTGTGGTGTGTGTGTGTGTGTGTGTGTGTGTGTGTGTGTGTGTGTGTGTGTGTGTGTGTGTTGTGTGTGTGTGTGTGTGTGTGTACTCTCTCTCTCTCTCTCTCTCTCTCTCTCTCTCTCTCTCTCTCTCTCTCTCTCTCTCTCTCTCTCTCTCTCTCTCTCTCTCTCTCTCTCTCTCTCTCTCTCATATATGTATGTATATATGTACGTATGCACCACACACACACACACACACACACACACACACACACACACACACACACA
>NW_020869527.1:893354-895854 GCF_003789085.1 Penaeus vannamei | reverse complement strand
CACACACACACACACACACACACACACACCACACACACACCACACACAACCACACACACACACACACAACACACACAAACAACACACACACACACAACACACCACCACACACACACCAACACACACACACACACACACACACACACACACACACACACACACACACACACAACACACACACTACATACATATATACATATATGTACCATATATATACATTACATATATACATATATTATATATATATTATATGTATATATATGTTAATACTATGTATAATATGTATATATATACACATATATGTCATATATATAATATATATATTATATATATATATATATTTATATATATATATATATGTATATATATATATGTATATGTCTATATATATATATATAATATATATATATATATATATATATATATATGTTATATATGGTATATATATATATATAATATATTATATATATATATATATATATATATATATATATATATATATATATATATATATATATATATATATATATATATATCTCTATATAATCTACTATATATATATATATATGTCTTATATATGTCTTATAATATATAATATATATATAATATTATATATATATTATAATATATATAATATTATTATATATTGTATTTACGTGCATACGTGCATACGGTCCATTAATACATACGTCCATACATACATACATACGTCCATACATACATACATGCGTCCATACGTACATACATACATACATACATACATACGTCCATACATACATACATACGTCCATAGTACATACATTACATACGTCCATAACATACATCATACATTACATCCATATACGTCCATACGTCCATCCATACTATTACATACGTCCATACGTCCATTACATACATACATACGTCCATACGTCCATTACATACATCATACGTCCATACGTCCATACATACATACATTTACATACGTCCATACGTCCATACATACATACATACATACATCGTCCGATCACATATACGCATACCATACCATACATATACATACATACGATAATACATAACAGTACCATAATCTGCATACATACATACATACATACTTAGAAATTAAACTAAACACTACCTATATTAACAGATTGCCATACCCATACATTATCATATACCATACATACATAGCATACCATAATACAGTACACTACTACATTACATACTACATGAAATTAAACCACTACCTAATAAATGCATTACAAATACATACATTAACTACACTACACATACATAACATATCCATACATACATATCCATTACATATCTTACATACATAAATTAAACTAATATTCACTATCCTAGGCATCATACATAGCATACATACATTACATACATTACATTACATGAAATTTAACCACACCTAATAAAATTAGCATACATACATACATACATTACATACATACATACAATACAATACATAACATACATACACATACACTACATACATACATACATACCATAAACATACATACATACATACATACATACATACATACATACATACATACATACATACATACATGAATGAAATTAAACACTTACCTAATAAAATCGCAGTTGCTTCGCAGTGAAGTAGGATTCGTACATACGTACATACATAGTACATAACATACATAAGTACATACATACAATAACATACATAAATAAAGTACATACATACATGAATTAAACGCTACCTAATAAAATTGCATTTCTTCGCAGTGAGTAGGATTCGAACCTACGCGGGAAGATCCCATCTGATTTCTAGTCAGACGCCTTAACCACTCGGCCATCACTGCTTTCTTGACGGTGTTCGTACAATTTACTGTATTATTTATGATTTGTCATATTTAATGTTTTTTTTTTTTCGTTCTGCAGTACGAAACTTGTGACGAATGACAATAAAAACATTTTTTCGTGATTTTTGTTGTAGATATTAATATATATATATATTTTGTAAAGATGAAAAAAATAGAAAGATAGCTTGCCGTTTTGCTGAAGTTAGAGTGAGGAGAGTGAGCTGGGTGAGGTTAGGGAGGAGAGTGAGCTGAGTGAGGTTAGGGAGGAGAGTGAGCTGGATAGGTTGGAGAGCTGAGTGAGGTTGAGACAGGAGAGTGAGGTGGATGAGGTTTAGGGGAGGAGAGTGAGGTGGATGAGAGGAGACCGGGGTCGTGGGGTCGCTGGCTGGGGTCGATGAGCTTTTGGTCCAAGCTCTTTCTGCAGATGCCGTTACCGCCGTCGTCTTATGAGCGGGAGAGCGGGGCTGTTTTAGGAGACTGCTTGGTGTATTTGTCTTCTTATTTCTTTTTCTCTTTCTCTCTTTTTGTTATTGTTTATTCATCTCTCTCTTCTCATCTCTTCTCCCTCTTTCTCTTTCTCTTTCTCTTTCTCTTTTCTCTGTCTCTGTCTCTGTCTGTCTCTGTCTCTGTCTCTGTCTCTGTCTCTGTCTCTGTCTCTGTCTCTGGTCTCTCTCTCTCTC
>NW_020869527.1:889304-893254 GCF_003789085.1 Penaeus vannamei | reverse complement strand
TCCCATTTTTTTCTATTCGCTCTAAAGATCTTACAAAATGTCCATCCTCTCTCTGACGTCACCAAATTATGGCAACAATTATTCCCGTGACGTCACTGATGCGAGCCCCATGACGGGTCACGCGCCTTAGCAACACGCGCTGCCGCTTAGCGTTGGCGACGGAGAACCAAATGGCGGGTTTTGACGAGGCAGAAAATTGGTCGTTTTTTTGGTTTTGGTTAGGAGAGTTTGTTTCTCCGAGCTTTTCGATCGCTTTACGCTCTCTCTCTCTCTCTCTCTCTCTCTCTCCTCGTCACGCACGATATGCGACACATATGTAAAAAAAATGCATTTCTATATGTATGGTTACATAGATAAAAAGATAAATATTTATATATGTATATATAATATTAATATTATATATTTATATTATATATATTATTACACACATATATACATATTATTATGTAATGTGATATACGTATATGTATATATAATGTATAATATATATATATATATATATAGTATATATATATATATATGTAGTGTATGTATTGTATATATATATATATATATATTATATATTATATATACTCTGTACACACAGATATATACATCTTTATATTCTACATAAACATCCAAAACAGCATACACAAGCACAACAGTTAAAAGTGATAGGAGGGATGGGGGGGGGAGGGGATACAGTCTGCGCAAGAAACCAGAATAAAAATGGCGCCGATCAACAGCGCCTAATGTCTGCAGACATGATTTTCCCGGTCTCCTGCGGCCGGGAGCGTCGCGTGACCGCTCGCGTCGTTGCTTATCGCGCAATGAGGGTCGGGCGGGGATGCGGGGACGCGGCGGGAGGGGACGGTGATCGGTTTGGGGTCCCGTCGTGTTTTTTTTTTTTTTTTGAGGTTGGGGGTGGTGGTTATGGTGGGTTGTGGGTTTGGTGAGGTTTGTGGGGTAGGATGTGTGGTTGGGTGTTTGGGTTTGTTTTTTTTTGGTGTGTTGGATGTGCTTGTTTGCTTGTTTTTTTTTTTACCTTTCTGTTTATTTTTTATTTTTTTGATTCTTTATGTTTTACCTTTTGTTTTGTTTATTTTTTTCTTTTTGTTTGCTTATTTTTCACCTTTTTTGTTTATTTTTTACCTTTTTGTTTGTTTATTTTTGCCTTTTGTTTTTTTTTTTTATTTTTCTTTTGTTTATTTTTATCTTTTTAACTTTTTTGTTTCTTTGTTTTTTACATTTGTTTGTCTATTGACGTTTGTTTATTGTTTACTTTGTTACTTGTTTATTTATTGACTTATTGTATATCTTATTTTTTTTTGCATATTTGTTTGCTTATCGACATATTTGTTTGTTAATAGACATTTGTTTATTTTATTTGATTATTTTTAGACATTTACATGTTCATTAATTTATTGGTTTGGTTATTGACTTCTTTCTTTCCTTATTGGTTTATTTAATTGAATGAATTTTGAAAAATGAGTCTTAAGATTAAACGGGATATTTCCTCAGTTTTGATGTTTTTGTGAAGATTAACGGAATTCAGTGTAATCTTGAGAGAATTCAAATATGACATTATTCAATTTCAAAAATATGTTTAATTTTCTTTCGATTAAGAGAATGTCAATGAAATATCCGACAATTCAGTAACATTGTTTAGAAAGAAAAAAGAATTAAATTCATAGCCTCAAGTATTTGTTTCCGCGAAGCCTTAAACACTTAGACATCTTAACGGTGACTAAAGAATTTTTTTTTTTCATAAATTCCCAAACCACTTCAGCGATAATCCCCCCCCCAAAAAAAAAAAAAAAAAATGATAATAAAAAAGAAAGAAAGAATAATAAGAAATAATAATTAAAAAATAAAAAAACCAGGATATTGTTCACGAACCAGGGGGCTAACAGGCGCAAGGGTCTGCATTGAACGGTTCATGGTGGTGTTTTGCATGCTTTTTTGGGCGGCCAACGGGGGAAATGGGCGGTGTGGGGGGGGATTGGGTGTTGGGGGTGAGGGGATGTGTGGGTGGGGTGGGGGTGAGAGGTTCTTGGAGGTCGCTAAGGTGTGGAAGTGTGTCTTATTTACGTACGTAAGAGATTCATGCTAGGATTTGTATGTAGAACATTTGTTGTAGTTCATAGAAGACGTATATGTATATTTATACATACATAATTGCATGTAATATGGTGTATATGATATCAGTATATATATATTATATATATATATATATATATATAGTAGTATATTAGTTATATAGTTTATATATGGTATGGTATGTCATGAACTGTATACTATGTATGATATATGTGTTAGCTATATATATTCGATATAAATATTAATCTTACAAATAACTAAATCTACACAATACATACACACCTACATGACGAACAGCACAAATCCTCATACCCCCCTCCCCTCCCCTCCCCTCTTTCCCTTCTCCTCCCACCCCTCACCACAACAAACCAAAATAAAAAGAAGAAAAAAAAGAGAAATCGCAAACGAATCTACCCCCCCCTCCCCCAAACCCCCCCCGCCAAAAAAAAAAATGCAAACGAACTCCTAACCCCCCTTTCTCCCTCTCTCCCCCCGACAGGAAGACGTGCAGAGCTGCAAGTGTACAGGGGCTCCACGACGTCTACCACGACGGACTGGCACGTCAACGTGCGGGAGCGGCTGGGGCTCGGCGATTCCCTAGGGTCAGTGCCAGGCTTTAGGGGGTCAGGCGCTGAACTTGGTGGTGGAAATCAGAGTGTTGTGTGTCAGTGTATGTGTGTGTGTTGTGTGTGTGTTCCTCTCTCTTTACTGTGTCGTGTGTGTGTGTAGTGTGTGTGTGTCTGTTCTTGTTGTCTGTGTGTGTGTGTCTCTGTATTTGTCTGCTATGTTCTTGTTCTCGTTCTGGTCTGTCTGTTATGTACTTGTATGTATGTTCTACTATTATGCTCATTGCCTTTATGTATGCTCTGTGTTTGCTCGTGTGTGTGTTGTGTGTGTCGCTGTGTGTCATGCTATCGTCATGATAATTACTGTTTATCGTATTGTATGTATGTTGTATGTATGTATGTATATCATGATATGTGTTCATTATGTACTGTCTTGTATCGTTACCTGTATTGTGCTCGATCATGTAGTGTGTGTGTGTGTGTGTGTGTGTATGTGTTGTGTGTGTGTTGTGTGTGTGTTGTGTGTGTCCTGTATGTCTGTCTGTCTGTCTGTCTTGTACTGTATGTTATGTATGTATATATGTATTGTATGTATGTCATGTTGTGTGTGTGTCTGTGTTCGTGTGTGTGTGTGGCTGTGTGTGTGTCTCCTGTTGTGTGGCTCGCTGGTGTGTCTGTATGTCTGTATTATGTATGTCCTATGTATGATATGATATATGTATGTATGTATGTATTGTGGTGTGTGTGTATGTCTGTATGTCTGTATGACTGTCTGTTGATGTCCTTTGCTATGTATGTATGCTACTTGTATCGTACATGTATGACTATGATCTTTCGTTGGGTGGTGTGTGGTGTGTTGTGTGTGTGTGTGTGTGGTGTGTTGTGCTGTGTGTGTGTGTGTGTGTATGTTGTATGTATGTATGTATGTATGTATGTATGTATTATGTATGTTATGTATTCCTTTATGTACTGTCCCTGATGTACTGCTTATATATGTATTTATTGTATATTTACTTATATATATATATGATATATTATCTTCCGTATATCATTATCCTTTATCTATATATATGTACTGCGTCATGTATGTACTGTTATGTCATGTATTGTATTTGTTCATGTAGTTATACTTGTTAGATGTAGTTGTTATTTAATTATGTTTCATTATTATTATTATCATTTATTTGTTTAATTATTATTATTACTTTTTTTATTATTCCTTATTATTATTATTTCATTATCAATTAGTCTGTAGTACAAAAGTTTAATAGCGTCGTTAGATAAATATCAATTCAATCTCTCATT